>PVJN01030078.1:0-25962 GCA_004026805.1 Lasiurus borealis | reverse complement strand
GACTGTTAATTCTTAGGGGGAAAGGGGTGAAGGGTATACAGGGAGAGACTGGACAAAAATCATACACCTATGGATGAGATCAATGGGAGGGAGCTAAGGGCAGAGGGAGGGTGGGAGCTGGGTGGAAGGGTACTATGGAGGGGAAAAAAAGAGAAACAAATGTAATAATCTGAATAATAAAGATTTAATTTAAAAAAAAATAAAAAAAAATAAAAAATAAAAGCATTGTTTATTAATGTTTAAGTATTATTTTGTGGAATAATGCTAGCCTGAAGAATATCAAGTATATAACCCTATATTTGCATTTTTGAAAATTTCCTTAGGCTAGATTACTGAATGCAAAATTAATAGATGAAAAAGAATAAACATTTTAAGGTTCCTGGCGTCATTAAATGTCAATGAACTATCCAAACTGAAGTGATTCTTAGGAAGCCAACCTCTGAAAATCCCTGGCAACAACTTCCCAGTCTGCTGGGTGACTCACCCTCTTTGATGGGCCTTGGCCTCATAATCCTCTGAGACTCAAGATAACTTCCCTTCCTCTCCAGCTTGCTTGGGCAAACCCTGAGCTGAACTCTGCTGGAGCAAACTTGCTCAGCTGCTCTGGTACTCCACGAAGACTTAAGGGAAAATCTAATCTTCAGTACTATATTCCGTTTAGTTTTCATGTAAGCATTGTCTTTATTGTCTTCTTACCAGTACATTCTATACCATGTGTATTCTCTCTCTTTCATTCTTTCCTCCAGTATGGTGTGCAGTTTGAGGTAGAAAGATAAATAGGTAGCTTTGTTACCCTTTAGCACAATATAACTTGCAGAAAACAGCCTTGTTTGAATCGTATTCTATGTCTTTGATGAAACCATGATAGATGCCATTCCAATTGCATTTGTCAGACTTGTGCATGTTACTGTGTTGTGCCTCTTTAATGATGAAAATTCTGCCTTGCAGAATTCAGATTCAGGCGGCAACCAGTCTCTCTGTTTCCTTCTTTCTTGCACTTTCCCTAAAAACCAATGGAAAAAATATACTCGGTGAGGATTAACAAACAAACAAAAATTAAAAAAAGAAAAGATTACTGCTGGGCAAAAAGTGAAAATATAAAACAACCATTATAGGACAGATGAAAGGAAACTAATCAAAGAAGTCAATTAGGCTGAAATGAGGAAGGATTAACAGAAGGTGATAAATGAGAAAGAAGGAAATGGTGGAGGATGGCACTGCAGAGGCATAGCTGAAGAATACGAGGTCAAAATCCATTAGCCTCCTATCAGACAATTTTCAAAAGGAAATGTTAAAAGTATAGGTGTTAATGCCCTAACTGATTTGGCTCAGTGGATGGAGCCTTGGCCTGCAGACTGAAAGGTCCCAGGTTCCATTCTGGTCAGGAATGCCCCCAGTAGGAGATGTGCAGGAGGCACCTGATCAATGTTTCTCTCCCATCGATGTTTCTGACTATCCCTCACCCTTTCTCTCTGAAAAAAATCAATTATATATATATATATATATATATATATATATATATATATATATATATATATATCTGTGTGTGTGTGTGTGTGTGTATTTTTTTAAAGTATCAGCGTTAAAAAGGACCTGGTCAGTGGGCGGATAGGGGACTCTGAGGTTGGCTGCCTACATGAGGAGCAGAGAGGTGGAAGATTCCTAAAGCACAGGATAAAGACAGTTAGAACATTCTATGCAAAGTTAACCAATTTAAAGAGCCCAAATAAAAAGAAAAAATATGAGAATCACTATTTTAGGTAAATCCCATATGGGATTTACTTAAAGCAGATGGCTAGACCCAGTACTGCCTAATTTATTACTGTCTTACCATTAAGAGTCAGAGCCTTCCTTGGGTTTCTAAGCAACTCTGATGGGAAATGTCAGATTATATGAAATTTCCTGATTAGATCATGTGACCCAAGCACATCCCACTAAAAATTCAAATACTTAAAAATCACTCACCCTAGACCACAGCTGCCAGTTTTGTTTCCTCCCTGCTCACAGCAGATGGATGGGTGGGTCTTCCTCTATGTGTAGGCAGTATGGTAGGAGTTCTAGCAATAAGAAAGACTAAAATAAAGTGTGGGAGAGCATTTGGAAGAGAGCTTGGGAACCTGGTATTTCAGATTCTCTTTCATTGTACTATGAACTTTCCAAATTTTTTCTATGAGGGAAGGAAAATAGCAAAACACTTTAAAGCAGCATTTAGCACTAGCCAGTTTTGCTCAGTGGATAGAGCATCGACCTGCAGACTGAAGGGTACCAGGTCCAATTCCAGCCAAGGGCATGTACCTTGGTTGCAGACTCCATTCTTGGTCGTGTTGGAACAGGTGCAAGAGGCAACCAATCAATGTGTCTCTCTCACATTGATGTTTCTCTCTCTCTGCCTCTCCCCTTTCATTCCACTCTCTCTAAGAATAGATGAAAAAATGTGCTTGGGTGAGGATTAACAAAACAAATAAATAATAATAAATAAATAAAAGAAGCACTTAAATTCCTCTGGTAAGAAAGCAGCCTCTGCATCAGCAAGCTCATCTAATAAACTGAGTGTCATTTGAGATAACATTAGAAAGCTGAAAAAGTATGGACAGGCACTCTCTCTCAGGAGCATGCCCATGCTTTCCCTTCCCCACTTCCCACCCATGCACCTTACCATTAGCTTATCCAATAAATGTTCTCTTACAAAAAAAAAAAAAAAAAAAAGTATGGCCCTAAGTGGTTTTGCTTAGTGGTTAGAGTAGAGTGTCAGCCTGCAAACTGAAGGGTCCTGGGTTCAACTCTGGTCAAGGGCACATGCCCGGGTTGTGGGCCAATCCCAAATGGGAGATGTGCAGGAAGCAGCTGATCAAGAATTCTCTGTCATCATTCATGTTTCTCTCTCTCTCTCTCTCCCCCTCTCTCTTCCTCTCTAAAATAAATAAAAATTTAAAATTTTTTTTAAATAAAATTATGACTGAAACCAGTTTGGTTCAGTGGATAGAGCATCAGCCTGCAGACTGAAGGGTCCCAGGTTCGATTCCAGTCAAGGGCATGTAGCTTGGTTTCCAGCACATCCCCATTGGCGGGTGTGCAGGAGGCAGCCGATCAATGTTTCTAACTTTCTATCCCTCTCCCTTTCTTAAATATATAAATTAAATTAAATAAAATTATGGACACAGGAGCGAGGTTGGCTTATGATCTGAAGAGAAAAACACAATGATATAACAAAAGCTGTAATTAATGTTTTTTGAGGGGGAGTCACTATGTGCCAGGTCCTGTAGGAATTATCACTACCCTCATTATTCAGATGAGAAAACAGGATCCTAGAGGACTTGAGTTAGGTCACACAGCTATGAGCACTGTTATGGACCAGTTCTATGGATCTGTCAGAAAATAAGAAAAATGTTGGTCAGAAAAGTGAAGGTGGCAAGCTGCAAACACCAGAATTAGCACAGACAAGGTGCTTCCCTATAGCACTTCTTATGAGCAGCCATAGAGATAAGGCTAACGGAAGTGATTGCTTAGTGCAGAAGGAGCATTTGCCAAATGTAAGGTATATCCTCTATTAGAGCTTGAAACAGTAAAAAGCACATTAGTGACATATGAAAGAAGTCTGGGGTTTAGTTACTAAAAATGAACCAATGTTGGCTTTTTAGTGGTGATGAACGTACAATAGTAATGTGAGATGCAGGTAGGGGATAGAGGGGAATTCTCTGTACCATCTTGCAACTTTTCTGTAAATCTGATATCTATTTTATTTTAAAATCAAAACGTTACTTAAAAATTTTGGGGGGGGAGAGTATTTGTCACAAAAAATAAAAATAAGTTTTTTAAAAAAGAGTACTTTTGACATTAACAAACATTCTTCAAAACAGTGCAATTTAAAATGAAAAGGGCAAAGGTAGCACTGCATTTCTGTGGCTCATTGTGTTTCTTGGCTCATTCTTAGAATATTACTAATGACAATCTCAGTGACCAGCATTATTGAGCATGTATAGTAACCCATTCTTCATTCAAAAGATGTCAGAAACATGCCTGCATGTCACCTTTAAGACAACACTTATGAACTAAGTAGTTGCTATTAATATCTCAATTTACAGATGAGATGAGCTCTTAGGACAGTTACTGGAATCTCATAGGTGATCAACAATTAGATCTTTCTACTATAGATGGTAAGAAACTGGCCTAGCTTGTCAACAGTCACTATTCAAATCCAAACCTAAAAGGTTTCCAATCTCAGCCTTACTATTTACTAACTCTACTAGAGGCCTGGTGCACAAAATTTGTGCATTTGGCAGGGGGTCCCTCAGTCTAGCCTGCACCCTCTCGCAGTTTGGGAGCCCTGGGGGGATGTTCAGTTGATGGCTTAGGCCCAATAAGCCATCAGTTGGACAGCCTTAGCATTGCCAGAGGTCGGAGAGGCTCCCACTACTACTGCTGGGCTCACCAGCCATGAACTCGGCTTCTGGCTGAGCCGTGCTTCCCCATGTGGAAGCCCACTAACCACCAGGGGGAAGTTCCTGCATTGAATGTCTGTCCCCTGGTGGTCAGTGCACATCATAGTGATGGGTCATTCCCACATTTGGCCATTTGCATATTAGCCTTTTATTAAATAGGATGGCTTGGACAATTTTGAAAATCGAAAGAAAGCTAATATCAGGCAATGGCTTTAAGTTTGTCGAAAGTTGCATCTTAACAACTTAAAAACAGACAATCTGTGGTTCGTTAAACATTTCAAAATTATTGAATAATTTGAAAATACCTAGGCTGTATAGTGCTGCATTGAGGTCAACTTTTATAAAGGGCTGAACATCATCTTTCTTATGAGTCCTTGAATACACCTGTAGCTAGATACAGGAGCCAAATAAGAGCCCCCAGCAACTATGTGAGCCACTAGGAAAAGAGTGTTTCCAGCTCTCCCTTGGGGTCAAATGACCACAATCTTTGGACCAGGCAGAGTCCTGTCAGGAGAAACATTTCCTTATGAGGGGAAAGTGGAAGTGGCAGATCATGAAGACAGCCTTCAAAGGATGATGACCAGGGTGAAAATAACTGCAGGGAGAGGAGAAAGCTGGTGGCCAGCAGCCATGCTCACCCTCATTCAGATCCACTCCAAAGACCTTTCTTAGTGTCAGGGATGATACTACCCTTTGGGAAAGATTCAAAGGTGAAAAGATAAAGCAAAGCCTAACTTCAATGAGTTTACATCTAGGAGTGTATTTTACTGAAAGAAAATACAACAAACATGTGTCACAGTGGAGTACCTTGAGTTTGAATTTCAACTTTATTCCTTGCTTCCTGGCACAAGTTGTAGGCTCTCTTTGGACCTCCGTAAGAATGTGGTCATTAATATTTGAGAAAATTGTGAGGATTGAAAATGAGGTGTCTAAATGGGGGATTGGGATGAGGGCATGTGATGGGGGGTAGGGGAGGCTGGGGGAAGGTCTATGGGGGGGGAAAGGAGATATATGTACTACTAAATGTAATACTTTAAACAATAAAATTTTAAAAATTTAAAAGAAAATGAGACGTCTATAGTGATGTCTTAATAGAAAGTAAAAAGAAGCCCCAACATAAAATAATTTTTCTTTTTTATTACTACTTTTCTTTTCCCAACTCTTCATTTCAAATTAGACCTTAGCCTCAACTGTTTTAGCAAAAGAAAGTCACAGTAGAGAGGCTGAACATATTTGGGGCTTCAGGGATTGTGGTAGCCCAGGTACAAGCAGTATAATAACTACAGGAGGGGAAGAGGATCAAGAATGAAATATAGACGCTTGCCACATTATTATTTTACCTACCAGTTTCCAACCTAAACACGAAGATGAAGTTGCTGAAATCTAGACTACACCCCTGTCTGGTGTGGGTCAGTTTTTGGAGCATCATTCTGTACACGGAAAGGTAGTGTGTTCGGTTCCTGGTCAGGGCATACTTCCAGGTTGCCGATTCAAGCCCCCATAGAGGCTGATAAGCAAAGCAACTAATTGATGTGTCTCTCTTATACCTCTCTCTCTCTCTCTCTCTCTCTCTCTCTCTCTCTCTCTCTCTCTCTCTCTCTTTCTTCCTCTCTCTCTCTCTTAAGTTAATTTAAATTTATTACTAAAATTAAGTCCAGGCCACACATTGCTGACACAAAGCTGCTTAGAGCCTGAAAAAGTAGAAGCCTTGCCAAAACCAGTTTGGCTCATTGGATAGAGCGTTGGCTTGAGGACTGAAAGATCCCAGGTTCAATTCCGGTCAAGGGCATGTATCTTGGTTGCAGGCACATCCCCAGTAGGGGGCATGCAGGAGGTGGCTGATCGATGTCTCTTTCTCATCGATGTTTCTAACCTTCTATCCCTCTCCCTTCCTCTCTGTAAAAAAAATCAATAAAATATATTTTTTTAAAAAAAGTGGAAGCCTTTTTTAATCCATCCACCCAAACCTAGAGCAGCTTCTAATTTGCACCAGAAATATGCCAACAGAAGCCTTGCCCTTCCCATACCCATACCCACCTAAAATGTGACACCCTTGCACTTCTCAGTCCCAAAGAGACTGAGAAAACAACAAAATCCTAAGCCTAGAGTCTTATAATTTATTCAACAAATATTTATTTAGCTCCTACTGTGTGCTCTGGAACATTTTCTTCTCTCTGAATCCCTAGGGCTGCCTTTATCTATTCAACCTTGCTGGTCCTACCAGCCTCTAGCTTTTAGTGTCTACAGTTTTATGATTATTTATTTATTTATTTATTTATTTATTTATTTATTTATTTAAGAGAGACAGAGGAAGGGAGAGGAGAGAGAAACATCAATTTGTTGTTGTTCCAGCCATCCATGCACTCACTAGCTGACTCTTGCATGTGCCCTGACCAGGGGGATCAAATCTATAACATTTGCATATTGGGTTGATGCTCTAAACAACTGAACTACACAGCAGGGATGTTTACTATTCTTCAGTGATTTCTCACCTTCTGGTATGTGAGTGGCCATCTTTTCCTTCCAGAGTAGAAGATTGTTCTACATTCCCCTGTCCCCTAAGCTCTACCTCTTCCTTTCTGGCTTAATTCAAAGCCCTTAATTCCTTCATTGCTCAGTTTCTCTTGCTTCTCCTTTTAGGTATTCTATCACCAAACTCACCCACACAACAGCCCCTGAAGAAAGCAAAAGGGGCTAAAAGAAAATAACTCCTTTGTCTATGGTAATGCAGCTCATGAATTTTCCAATTCAAAAAATTCTGTAAAAATAATAATAGTAATAATAATGGCTAGCATTAGAGACTGAGATTAGGGACAGTTTACAGTTATTAGTAATGACCAAGTCTAAGGACTGACCATGGGAGCGAGTGGCATGAGGTAAGATCAGAGCAAGGGCATTAGAGAAGAAAATGGGAAGAAAACCAAGACCAGAAAAAATAACCTATGAGGATAAAACAACCATCAAGAAGTATGATAGAAGTAATGAGGGAGAGAGTTATCTGAAACTAAAATCTTTTTTTTTCTTTAAAAAAATTATTATTGAAAGTATTGCAAATGTCCCCCTTTTCTTTTCCATTGACCCCCTCCACTCACACCCACCCCTCCCAGATCTTCACCACGCTATTGTCTGTGTCCATGGGCTATCTCTCCCACACATCCTGAGATGCCCACCTTCCCTCTGAGATTTGTCAGTCTAAAGCTAAAATCTGAATGAGGGTCTGTGCCAAATGAAAGGAGGCAGTGGCCTTGGATGATGCTTCTCAGTGGTTAGAGAGCCGGTCCATCCACGGAAGGATCTAAGGTTCAATTCCAAGTCAAGGGCACATTCTTGGGTTGCAGTCTGGGTCCTCGTAAGGGGCGTGCAAGAGGCAGCCGATCAATGATTCTCTAATCATTGATGTTTCTCTCTCTCCCTCTCCTTTCCCCTCTGAAATCAATAAAAATATAATTTTTTTTAAAAAAGGAGTTAGTGAGGAAAGATGAAGAAAGAGGGGAAGTTACCTGGGAGGGAGGGGGGGCAATGGGGAGATATGTATAAAAAATTAATAATAAAAAAATAAAGTAACATATACATACATGAAAAAAAAAAAGAGGGGAAAGGGAAAATGGTCTGGATCAGAAATGAGGACATCCCTGTCTATTCAGGTTCCTATAACAACAAAAAAATACCATAGACTAGGTGGCTTATAAACAACAAAAATTTATTTCCCACTATTTTGGAGGCTAAATCAGTATCTGGTGAAAAATAGCTTCCTGATTCATAGATGGCCATTTTCTCCTGTGTCCTTCCTCATCAGGCAGAAGGGGTAAGAGAACTCTTTGAGGGCTCTTTAAAAAGGGCAGTAATTTCATTCACAAGGGCCCCGCCCTTCAATATCATCACTTTGGGGGTTAGGTTTCAGCATATGAATATGGGGTACACAAACACTTAGTCTCTAGTACCCAGTCTGCTTGTAGGCCCATGGTATAAGCAGAGAGGGAGAGAAAATAGTCATTATCTACAAGGGAACTTGTGTCCTTGGGAGAACCAGGTCTTCACTGTAGCAAGAAGTTGAAGAGACTATTCAGAAAAGTAAGGTAAAGAGGGAATGCTGTGAGGTCACTGTGGAAGGGTTTCAGAAGTTGGAGAGCAGTGAGACATGGGGTAAGAAAAAGGACATGCAAGGCCAGGTGAAGATCAGAACCTAAAAGATGAGAGATGACCTGGGAGAACAGGGTTGACATAAAGAGAGAGAAAGGCATGATGGAATTAGTGCAGGACTAATAGCAGTGCCACAGCTGTGGTTGTTGGGAGCCAGTGGATAAGTGTTTGCCAGAAACACTCAGAATTCTTGCCTATTGGAAATTCACAATCTGTTGGGGAAGACCCATGTGCAAAGACAGAACAGTGCTCTTCAGTTTACCTTTGGAATTCAGACTGTGGAAGCCTACTGAAGAGGCACCAAACTCAGACAGGAAGGGTCAAGGAAAACTTGGGGGAGGGAGAAAGAAGGGAGAGAGGGTATGGGAGGGGAGGGGCAAGTGAAGGGGAAAGATATAAAGAGGAGGCGAAGGGGAGAGAGAGTGGAAATAGCATTTCATAAAACTATTGTCATCACCAGAAAACAATTGAAAGGAATATACAACTGCTGGTTTAGGCCTGATACCTTGAGGGGTCCCAGATTAGAGCAGGTGTGGGCCGGCCTGAGGGACACCACCTCACAACCATGCATGAATTTTGTGCACCAGGCCACTAGTCTATATATATATATATATATATATATATATATATATATATATATATATATATATATATAAAACCCTAACAAAAAAACTGAACAGCAGAACAACTGAACAACCAAACAACCAGTCACTATGACATGCACTGACTACCAGGGGGTGGTGTGTAACATGGCAGGTATCATCAGCAGGCAGAAGAACATGGTGGATATCGGTCACAGTGGGATGATGAAGCAGATGAGCAGGAGTACCAGACCAAAGCGGGGCACCAGTTGCTGTCATTAGGATGAGCCTCTGATAGTTACTGAAAATTCTTTGCTCCTGTATGTCACCATACCACCCGGCACTTGCACCTGCTACCAGCACCAGCCCCACTTGCCCCTCAAGGCTTCTCTACCTCCCCCTGCTCCTGAGGAGTGATCAGGGCTAGCAGCCACCTCTCACACCCACTGCTGGTGCTGGCCCCAATTACCAGTAGACAGGGGACCAAGGGGCCACAGAGGGAGGAGTGGAGGAGGGTATAGGGGATGGGTCAAGACCTGCCCCTGTGCCCACCACAGCCTCACTGCCCACAGTTCCTTTCAAGATGCATGAATTTGTGCACTGGGCCCCTAGGAGATAAATAAACATCACCGAGGTGCAATAAGATGCCATATGATTAATATCAACATTCTATTCTTCAGAGAGCAAGTTCTCAGCTGCCACTTCAGCTTTAGAGAGAACCAGGCATAAACAGGGCTCCCACGAGCCTTGAATTATAAAAAGTCATTTGTGTGGTCCACATTAGTCAGTAATCCACTTACCTCTTCCAATAGTTTTAAGACTCAGTTTCAAGGAAGAAGCTTTTTACATGGTTTTTGATACATAAAGCAGAATAAAATACAATAGAGTGGAATCTCCTCAAGAAGTTTGCAGAGAGAAACTAAGATGGCAGCATTGGCAAACATCTAAACTGCTGCCTCACACAACAATCTCAAAACTATAACTAAACAACAGAATGGACATCATCCCGAACCACAGGAAAGCTGGCTGAGTGAAAATTCTATGACTAGAAGGAAAGAGAGGAGCTCATGGAGACTCAGAGGAGCTGCAAAAAGCTGAGGTACAGAGATGTATGTGTTGAGAGGACAGGCGGCAGAATGCCTGGCTGGCTTCCTCTAGCAGGAGGGAAACAGAAACTGCTGACTGCACTGAACCCCACTTCCTACTGCACTGAACCCCAATTTGGGCAAGACTCATACAGGGGAGTATGGACTGTTGTTAAAAGGGAGGAATGTGGAGAAACTTAGGGAAGCCGTGAAAGACACAGGTCTGGAGGTATGAGTGAAAGTGTTGACTGCTAATTGTACTGCTGGCTTTCTTTAGTGGGAGGAAGACAGAACCTCCCAACTGCACTGAAATCCAGGTCAGACTCCACTGAACCCCAGTTTTGGGCGAGACCCTAGGGACCCAGACTCATATGGGTCCCCGGGGCACACAGAAACTCAGGGAGCTGAAAAGGCAGAGATCTGGAGGCACACAAGCATGACTGTGCGCAGAGAGGACCACAGCAATTACAGGGGACACTGAGACTCAGGGGCTGATGGGAAGTCAAGGCTGTCTGCTCAGCCCTGAGACTCTGCCCCATCCAAGTCTACACAGAGGCTTTTGCAATCTTGCAAGTCTTAAGGCGGAGTCTAGCACAGAAGTTCTCCTGCCATTGACACAGGTGATCCTCACAACCAATTGGCTTGGGGGTCAATTTCCCCCAGTGATACCAACAACAATCAAGACTTAACTATAGGAATTTTTGCAAGATGGCGGCATAGGTAAACACCTACACTGCTGCCTCACACAATAATTTCAAAACTACAACTAAAAGACAGAATGGACATTATCCAGAACCACAGGAAAGCTGGCTGAGTGGAAATTCTACAACTACAAGGAAAGAGAGGGGCTCACGGAGACCCAGAGGAGCTGCAAAAAGCTGAGGTATGGGAATGCACGCATGGAGAGAGCAGGTGCCAGAGTACCTGGCTAGCTTTCTCTGGTGGGAGGGAGATGGAGACTCTCAAAGGCATTCAACCCCTTATCCTACGACACCAAACCCCAGATCCAGCCGAAACTCATACGGGAGGAGTTTGGACTGTGAAAAGGGAGAAGTGCATGGAAATTTAGGGGAGTAGCAAAAGGGCAGAAGTCTGATGGTGTGCACAGCACTGTGCGCAGAAGACTGACTGCTGATTGTGCCACTGGCTTTCACAAGAGGGCCACTTCTAACTACGCCACTTCTAACTCCACTAAACACCAGTTTCGGGTGAAACCCTGGGGACCCAGACTCATATGGTCCCAGAGTGCAGGAAAGCCAGGAAGGCAGCAGTCTAGAGGCACTACAAGAGAGCGCGTGCATGCACAGGGACTGCTCCAGTGATTACCCTCAGGGGACGTGGAGGGCAGGGCCGACTGGAAAGCAAGGCGGTCCGTCAAGCCCTGAGACTCCACCCATCCCAAGCTCAACAGAGTGGCTTTTGCAGTTCTGCAAGTCTGGTATCATAAGGCTGAATACAACACAGAAGTTCTCCTGGCATAGTGAAAATGCCAAGACAAGGGAAGAGATCACAAACAAAAGAAATGGAGGAAAACAAACAACTGGATATAGAGTTCAAAACCATGGTTATAAGGTTTTCCAAGAATATCCTAGAAAAGATGGATAAAGTTAGCGAGACCCAAGAGGAGATGAAAAAGAACCAACTGGAAATGAAAAAGAACAAACTAGAGATGGAAAAGGTCCAACTAGAGATGGAAAAGGACCAAATAGAAATTAAACATACACTGACTAAAATAAAAAATATTATACAGAGACCTAACAGCAGACTAGAGGAAGGCAAGAATCAAGTCAAAGATTTGAAATTTAAAAAACAAAACAAAACAAAAAAAACACTCAACCAGAAAAGCAAAAAAAATAGAATAAAAAAATGTGAAGATAGTGTAAGGAGCCTCTGGGACAACTTCAAGCATAACCACATCAGAATTGTGGGGGTGCCAGAAGAAGAAAGAGAGCAAAATACTGAAAACCTATTTGAAGAAATAATGACTGAAAACTTCCCCCACCTGCTGAAAGAAACAGACTTACAAGTCCAGGAATATTAAAAGCAGCAAGAGAAAAACAGTTAATTACCTACAAGGGAGCCCCCATACGATTTTTAGCTGATTTCTCAACAGAAATGATGCAGGCCAGTAGGGAGTGGCAAGAAATATTCAAAGTGATGAATAGCAAGAACCTACAACCAAGATTACTCTACCCAGCAAAGCTATTATTCAGAATTGAAGGGCAGATAAAGAGCTTCACAGATAAGAAAAAACTAAAGGAGTTCATCAACTCCAAACCAGTATTATATGAAATACTGAAAGGTACTCTTTTAGAAGAGGAAGAAGAAAAAGGTAAAAGCCAAAAAATTATGAACAACTAATACATATCTATCAACAAGTGAATCTAAAAATCAAGTGAATTGAAAATCTGATGAACAGAATAAATTGGTGAATATAATAGAATTAAGGGCATATAAAGGGAATGGATAATTCTCAGGGGGAAAGAGCTGAGTGGGGGTGCAGGGAAAGACTGGACAAAAAATCACACACCTATGGATAAGGACAATCAGGGGGAGGTAAGGACAGAGGGTGGGATGGCAGCCAGGTGGAAGGGAGCTATCGGGGAGCTATGGAGGAACAATTATAATAATCTCAACAATAAATATTTATTATAAAAAAAAAGAAAGATGCTCAACAGCATGAGAGAAGGTATAGTAACTATAAAGAATGACATAGTACTAATAAAGAACACAGTGAAAGGAATACACAGCAGATTAAGGGAACCCAAGAATCAGATCAATGAATTAGAAGATAGGGGAGAGCCCAGCTGGCATGGCTTAGTGGTTGAGCATTGAATTATGAACCAGGAGGTCATGGTTTGATTCCTGGTCAAGATACATACCTGGGTTGTGGGCTAGAGGCAACCAATCAATAATTCTCTCTCATCATTTATGTTTCCATCTCTCTCTTCCTCTGTCTGAAATCAATATATGAAAACAGGGTAGGAAAATAAATCACTCAGAGAACCAAAAAGAAAAAACAATTAGCCGAAACTGGTTTAGCTCAGTGGATAGAGCATCGGTCTGCAGACTGAAAGGTCCTAGGTTCAATTCTAGTCAAGGGCAGTACCTGGGTTACGGGCACATTCCCAGTAGGGAACATGCAAGAGGCAGTTGATTGATGTTTCTCTCTCATCAATGTTCTAACTCTCTAACCCTCTCCCTTCATCTCTGTAAAAAGTCAATAAAATATATATATTTTTTTAAATGTGTTGAAGAAAAAACAATGAAAAAACCGCTTAAGGGCACTGTAAACATAACAATATTCGTATATTAAGAGTGCCAAAAAATGAAGAAAGTGATAAAGGATAGAGGACATGTTTGAAGAAATAATTGCAGAAAACTTCCCTAACCTAGTGTAGAAAAAACATCACACAAGTTCAGGAGGCACAGAGAGTCCCAAGCAAGAAGAACCCAAATAGGCCCATGGCCAGACACATCATAATTAAAATGCCAAAAATTAAAGACAAAGAGAGAATCTTAAAGGCAGCAAGAGAAAAGCAATTTGATATCTACAAAGGAGCTCCCATAAGGCTGTCAGCTGCTTATCATCAGAAATCTACAGATCAGAAGGGAATGGCATAAAGTATTCAAAGAAATGAAAATCCAGGATCTGAAACCAAGATTACTATATCCAGCAAGGCTATCCTTTAAAACAGATAGTGAAACAAAAAGCTTCCCATACCAAAAAAAAAAGGCCAAAGGAGTTTGTTGCCACCATACCAACCAGCACTTCAAGAAATGCCAAAATATTGCTGTAATGAGAAAAAATAGAAAGAGAAACAAATGGGACCACATTAAAATAAAAGGCTGCACAGCAAAAGAAACCATTAACGAAAGGAAAATGGAGCCCACTGTCTGAGAGAACATATTTGGCAATGATATATCTGATAAAGGGTTAATATCCAAAATATATAAGGAACTCACACAATTTAACAAAAAGAAGACAAATAATCCAACTAAAAAATAGGCAAAGGACCTAAATAGATACTTCTCTTAAAGTGGACAGATGGCCAAGAGATATATGAAAAAATGCTCAAAGTCACTGATCATCAAAGAGATGCAAATTAAAACGACAATGAGTTATCACTTCACACAGATCAGAATGGCTACCATCAACAAGTCAACAAATGACAAGTACTGGTAAGGATGTGGAGAAAAGGGAATCCTAGTACACTGCTGGTGGGAATGCAAACTGGTGCAGCCATTATAAAAACAGTATGGAGTTTCCTCAAAAAATTAAATATGGAACTCCCATTTGATCCAGTAATCCCACATATAGGAATATATCCTAAGAGACCTGAAACAACAATAAGAAAGAATGTATACACCCTTGTGTTCATAGCAGCACAATTTACAATAGCTAATATCTGGAAACAGCCTAAGTACCTATCACTAGATGAGTGGATAAAAGAGCTGTGGTACATTTATACCATGGGATATTATGCAGCAGTAAAAAAGAAGGATTTCTTATCCTTTGAGAAAGCATGGAGGCACCTGGAGAGTATTATACTAAGCAAAATAAGCCAATCAGAGGAAGACAGGTATCACATGATCTCACTCATATGTGGAATCTAATTAACAAAATAGATCCAGAGATATAGAGCATGGAACATACTGTGGAATCTGTGAGGTAAGGCCTGGGAGGATGGGTGGGTGGGATGTGATCAATCAAAGAACTTGTATGCATAAAAGCATAACCCATGGACACAGACAATAGGGAGGTGAAGGCCTGGGGCAGAGGGCGCAGGCAGGCTAAAAGGGATCAATGGGAGAAAAAAAAGAGACATATGTAATACTTTCAACAATATAGATTTTTTTAAAAAAAGAGAGAGATTGATTTTCATTAAATGCCTGATTTACAGAACACCAAAGTTATCTGTTAACTAATGAACATCTGCCAAGAATCCCTTCCATTATCAAGCCAATGAACTTTCTGCTTATACTCTCCCTCTTTAGATTCTTTGCTCACAAAGACAACTTGAGCCAACACTCAGCAGATTTACCTGTAGCTTGCATTTCTCTATTTGTAATCTCTCTGTTATTACCAAATAACTCAATTTCTGGTATGTTGAACTTACCTCTGTTTACCTCTTTATTTGGGTTGAGAATTATGTAATATGTCACTACCCAAAACTGCACCATATGGTCTTGAACTGATAAGATACAAATGAGTTACTACAGATTCCCTGCTTCTCCCAGGTGAATTTGTTTTAATAAGGAACAATCCCTAGAGCCAAAAGACACTTAAATATCAATGACAAGCTGGTAGTGATATTTCAAGCTTTTCTGCCACATTCATACCACCACCCACTTTCTCACAGGTCTCAAAGCAGTACTGCCTACTTGTGAAAGCTTTGGAGTTCCACCTATATACACCTGAGGCAATAGGACAACTACCCAATTTTCTGGTATATAAGACGACTCCCAACTTTTCCAGTTAAATTATAGAATTTGTGATATACCCACCCTATAAGATGACACCCAGCATATAAGACAACCCCCGACTTTTGAAAAGATTTTCCTAGGTTAAAAAGTCGTTTTATATGCCGGAAAATACGGCAGATACCAGACCTCACCACTTGACAGTCCCTCTTTCTGGAGACAGTATAGTAGCATGAAAATACTTCCTTTTACTTCAATATTAGCAAATGGATTGAATTCCAGGGTTGTCTGGAGTCCAACAACCCTGGAATTCAATCCATTTGCTAATATTTAGTCTTGGGCTAGTTGCTTCATATCTCTCTGAGCTTGAGGGAAAAATAAAACCAGCCTTTATGGTAATAGTGAAGATAAGATAACACATGTAGAGCTGCAGGCAGAGGGGATCCTCCTTGCGGGGTGGGGGAGTGAGCAGTAGAGCACATTCCAATGTTTGAAGTAAAAGGAAGTATTTATGAAATCTTTGAAAACTTTTTCTTGGGCAAGTCCTGAATATCAATATGAAGAATGGGAATTGTTTTGTTTGGGCATTCATTTATGATGTTTACTGAGCTTCTTATCTAGGCCAGCAAGGAGACAGACTCGTATGTAATTAACTTTAGCCGTCAGGTACAGTGCTATTGCTCTAGTGAAAGAATTAAGGGAGGGTTGGAGATAACAGTTAGCAAAGTCCCCAAAACAAAAGGGGTAGTTTCAGGCTGAGTCACATATGGTGACACAGGATTTAGTAGGACATTGCAAGGGAGTTTCAGGGACATACAAAGGTTCATACCAGTCTCTCTAGGAATATGTAGTGAGGAGCAATTGCACTCCCTCTGGAGACCTGCTGTGGTCTCACCATCATCATCATGGCCAGGACTCAGAAAGAAAATGGTCTCAGAAGTGGGTGCATTCAGGTTACAAGGATTTCCAGGCTTCCTTCCAGAAGGAAGCTGGACCAACACATCATCTATCAGAAGCCACCAATTCAAGAGGGCAATATACTACCTGCCAGGGAACAAAGGAAGTTTCCTGTTAATATATCCTTCCAGATGAGAAGAGGAAATCAGATTCATTGTATATTAGATAATACAAATAACTAGTCTAAAACTTTGAAATATAAATTAGAGTAGGTTGATGTCATGGTTTCTTCTGTTTGATTCTACACATTCCTGATTGTGGTGGTGATGGTGATGATGATAAGAAGCTACCATATCCTGGGTATTTTCTATGTGTCAGACAATTATTTAAATGCTTAGCATTTAATTTTTACGACAACTTACAAAATAGTATTATTATCCCCACTTTACAAATGAGCAAACTGAGAAACTAGGAGTTTAAGTAACTAGCTGAAGGCCAACAGAGAGTACTGGTGGACCTGAGGTTCAGACCCAGATATGCCTACAACTCCAGAACCTGCATTCTCCCCTACTTCCTACATGCTTATTGCATCTCTAAATAGCTCTGTGGACATTTCAAAAACACAATCTTATTAAAGTGCTATTTATCTATTAATCTCTATTATCACAAAAACATTACCAAAATTTACTATAACAATGATAATTTTCTATATCTAAAAGTTTACATCCCAAAGAGACCTTTTAGTTAAACTTAATTAAGCCCCTCAATTCTACAGATAAGAAACTGAGGTATTTCAAATTCAATGAGCTTCAAATAAAACACCAATGGTCCTCTTAAAAATATTAAACAACGGTGGACCTCTTCTTTAAATATTTTTTTATTGATTTCAGAGAAGAAGGGAAAAGGAGAGAGAGATAGAAACATCAATGACGAGAGAGAATCATTGAGTGGTTGCCTCCTGCACACCCCCTACTGGGGATCAAACCGTGAACCTAGGTATGTGCCGTTGATCAGAATCAAACCAGGGACCCTTCAGTCTGTAGGCCAGTGCTCTTTCAACTGAGCCAAACTGGCTAGAGCAAAGCTGGACCTCTTTGTATAGATTTGTTGCTGATAGTGATAATTACAGTTCAAAATAAAATGATGATGTACTAAGAAAATGGTGTCAGCCTACCTTAGGACTTGACACAAAACTCACTAACTTTGCTGTTAGGCAATACAAGAAATAAATGGCTTCCTGGACACTGGCTATTTGTCTCTTCTGTAATCATTTTTAACATCAAAGGTATGTCCTGGTTTAAAGGTATCCTTAGTGGATTAATTTTTTTTTTATTGATTCCAGAGAGGAAGGAAGAGATAGAAACATCAATGATGAGAATCATTTATCAAGGCTGCCTCCTGCACACCCCCGACTGGGGATTGAGCCCATAACCCGGCATGTGTCATGACTGGGAATAAAACCATGACCGCCTGGTTCATAGGTTGACCCTCAACCACTGAGCCATGCCAGCGGGGCTCAAGCTGGGCTGTTTTTATTGATTTTGAGAGAGAGAGAAAGGGAAAGAGTAGAGAGATAGAAACATTGATGAGAGAGGGACATAATCAGTCAGATGCCTCCTTCACACTCTTTACAGGGGATCAACCCCACAACCTCAGTATGTGCCCTGACCAGGAGTCGATCTGGCAACCTTTTGGTTCCTGGGTCGACAATCAACTGTTGAGCCAGGCACACCAGCTGGGCCTCCCTTGCTCTTATATTCTTATATTCCCTCCCCTTTCCTCAAAGGTTAGTGTGTGGATTGCCCAAGCTTCATGGAACCACCCTAGGGTTCAGTGCCATGTTTCCATAGAGGAATATAACTGGGGTGTGGAGGCTTTTCATGTTATGCACACGTTGGTCATTGGTTTCATCTTCTGGATGTCAAAGTTACACTATGAATTTGCTCACTTTCAGGCATGGTTTTAAGTAGATTTTATTTATAGAACCCAAAGCCACCTCAGGTCCAGAGGAGAAAGCTTCAAGTTGCTGAAGGCAATGCAAATGCTTATGGCCTGAGAGTTAGCTGTTCATTTAGGTATATCATGACAAGTTTCTAAGAATGGTTTTGCCATTAGTTCCAACCCCATAAGCAGCATAGCCTGAACCCCACCCCATTCAGTAGACCTATTACAGATAAGTCAGCTGGTCTTCATGGGATAGGAAAGCATGCTGTGCCAGATGTGCTCATAGCTAAGGCTTGGAGTCTTGCCACCTCTTGCTAGTAGTAGCTCATATTGACATGTAGCCCACAAATCTGGGCAGGGGCTGCTGGGTGGTTAGATATGCAGGCACAATTACGGTACTCACTGACAATAGCAATACAAACATCCAGGGGGCAATGAATTGATGGGTGGGAGGGGAAGGGAGTAGTTACAAGAAGATGACACATAATTACACTCCTCCTTAAAATTCCTCCAGGTGGTTACAGATTGAGAACTGAGGTAGGTAGGAACAAGTAAGAACAGAAATTTAGCTTTTCCTTGGGATACAGCCAAAGAAGCTGATGAACATAAACAGTGCTAAGAGAAACTTGAACTCAAAAACCTTGCTTGCATCTGGATGAGGGGTGAAGCCAAATGCCCATGGGACCCATATCTCCAGCCCATTGGGCAGCTTGCCAAAAATGTCTCACAGGTCTTAGGAAAACCCCCATCTCAGTGAGGGACACTCCAATCCACCCTTTTACTGGAGCAAGACCTAGAAGCCTTTTCAACCTCCTCCTTTATTTTCCACATATGATCAGTTACCAGGTCCTCTAAGTTCTACCTTCTAGATATCATTCTAATCAGCCTTTCCCTCCAGTTCCTGCCACCAGCTGTCACAAAACCTATTTTCCACTTTACTGCCTGAATGACCTTCCTAGACTGCAAATCTGATCATGTGCCTATTCTAGTCCTTCCATTCTCCATTGTCTATCCAAAGGCTTCTTAAGATAATCTCAAATGCCTTCACTACCAGGTATTTAAATATGTGAAGTCACAGGGTTTACTATGGCAATGTAAGAGGCAATATAAACCTGAAAAAGACCTGTCCCATTTAAAGGCATTAAATCTTGATAAAGAAGAATAAAGTTAGAGGGATCACAATACTGAATATCAAACTATACTACGAAGCTATTGTAATCAAAACAGCTAACAAGCATGCAAAACAGCTAACAGAAAAGAAGCCCCAAATATTTACCTATACCATTATGGTCAATTAATATTTGACAAGGGAGGTATACAATGTAAAAAGATAGTCTCTTTAATAAATGTTGTTGGGAAAAATAGGCCATGTGCCCTGAGCAGGAATTTAACTGTCACCTCCTGGTTCATAGATTGACATTCAACCACTGAGCATACCGGCTGGACTCCTCCATAACATTTTAAATGGAATTGAGAAAATACTGTTTGCATTACAGAAGGTGTCCTTTAAGAGCTAATGGGGATTTAGGGAGGCCTTCAAATATGTTCCTACTCTATGTCCTTAGACAGACTCTACCCACTAAACTTTTATTGAATATGATAGTGCAACACTCTTATGCCAGAAAAGCTATTCTGGGCCTTGATCAATTTCACAAAATTGCTAATGGGGTAATATTAATTATTATCATGAATTTTCAGTATTTAAAAGGAAGAAAGGAGGGATGGGTGGGAAGAAACTGTTACATGCGCCAATGCCTTTTAAAAAGTCACTCTAAGAAATAAAAGGGAACTCAACTCTCACAAGCTACAATGTAGCTTGGGTCACAAGCTACATTGGCTGAAGTAGTTGAGTGCTCAGTCACATGAAATAGTTTTTTCTCAGAACTTGTCCTAAGGGATCTTTCCTGCCTGCAGAGATAGAAGGAAAAAGGAATCTTTCATATACCTTTAAGTCTGACCTGCCTCATTTTTCCTTTCCTGTCCATTGATTTAAGCCTTCGGGAGGTATGGGAATACAATGGGAAGTTGGAAGGGGAAGAGAGAGTAAAAGATGAAGGGGAGAGCAGTAAAAGGGACTATCAAGGTATCTATGCCTGGAGTGACTGAGGTTAAATTAAGTCAACCACAAAGTTATAGTAACCTACCACTTCCTACTTTGCACACTAACAGGCCAAACTCTAGGTCTGAATTAAAGTTGAGTGGTCCAGAGTGAACTCATTCATTATACACCAGTTCCTCCTAGAATATTAAATATACAATGTATCATTATTTTTGGAATTATAGGTGCTTATACTCTCATTAACCATTATGAAAGCAATTTACTTGATATTGACTGAGAAAAGCTCACAGACTCCATTCTAATTTAAAAATGAACATGCTCTTAATAGAAAAATGGAAAAATACAGGAAAATGTAGAGAAAAACCCTGCAAAAGAAAGAAAAAGAAATTTTTTAAAAAAACCTACCTATACTCAAGGACCTTTACTTGTGATTGTATTTACTTTTTACACTTAGAAAACTAACTTTGAAACAAGTTCTTGCCTTGTTTTTAGAAACTGCTTAAGCACTGTTTTTACAGCTATAAAGTACTCTTTATGTGGATATATTGTAATTTATGTAACCATATCTCTACTCAATATCAGCAAGAAATGAATGAGAACTCTCCAAAGGTGTAGGTAGCAGTAGGAGACAAGTTTAGGAAGCATTTTAGTCACTGGCTTCCTTTAGCCAAGAAAAACAGGTACAATATCACCAAGGGATGGACAAAAGCAGGAAATACTCTGCAATTTCCTCAAGAATAATGTGTTCTTTATTTGTTTTCTAATATTGTATTTCTTAAGCTTCTGTTAACTTGATGGTGAGACCAGTTCTAGGAAGGTTTTGGAGGGAAGAGAGTATTAAATATATGTGAAGGAGCACAAATATATGTGAAGTGGAATAAAGAGCCAAAGTTGGGCACTGGCTGATTTGGCTCAGTGGACAGAACATTGACCTGAGAACCAAAGGGTCCCAGGTTCGATTCTGGTTCAATTCTGTTTCAATTCCAGTCATGAAGCCGGGGTCCCAGGTGTTTCACATCAATGTTTCTCTGTCTTCCCCTCTCTCTTCAATGCTTCCTAACAAAATCAATGGAAAAATATCCTCGGGTGAGGATTAACCCAAAAAACAAAATGAACCAAAGTTGAGAAAAGATTAGGATTTTATGTGGGGTTTTAGGGGAGGTTGGGTTCTTAATGTGACACCTAGCACAGTTTCCCACCCATGGCAGCTTTTATTGGTGACTAGGTTCTGTCTGATAAGCTTGCTACAAGTTCTTAAATCTCAGAACACTTTCTCTCTATTTCTAAATATATTTTTATTGATTTTTGGAGAGAAAGGAAGAAGGAGAGAGAGAGAAATATCAATGATGAGAGAATCAGTGATCGGCTGCCTCCTGCACACCCCCTACTGAGGATCAAGTCCACAACCCTGGCATGTGCCCTTGACTGGAGTAGAACCCAGGACTGTCAATCCACTGGCCAATACTCTATACACTGAACCAAACCAGCTAGGGCAGAAGAACACTTTCCTAAACAAAGAATTTTAACAACCAGTTGTTAACAGTAATTTTCTATCTACTAAGTGTCATTTCACCAATTCAGTCATCTTTAGACTTTACTAGCAACAGAGTAGGTGGTCAGAGTTCTTTCACAAAATCCACAAGGCTAGAATCCTCACAGTGGGAATGGTTTTTGCTGTTGTTAGGGCAGCTATTATCATCTTTGTTTCAGAGACAAGAAAACAGATGGAGAGTTCAGGTGTTGCCACCAGCACCCAGATGTCTTCTCTTTAGGCCCTGTGTGCCTTCTCCTGCAGACTGTCACAGTGGCTTTGGCAGATGACATTGTTAGAGGGTCTACAGAGACACCACTGTACTTCAGATACATCAAAGCAGTCTTATACTTGTTTTAAATCTTGCATATAAATCCTGAGTATCTTCCTGAAGCACACATAGATATATTGTCTTGAAGCATCTTCAAGTTTCTCCAAATGTAAATTTTAAACATTTATATTGGATTGACCCATATAGAAAGAGAAATCAAAGATAATTTTAGCATCCATTTTTCCAAATAGTTAGAAGGATTCAAAATGAATGTTTACACACTGTAACATATTTGAAAAATTACAGCTGACATTTAAATGACAAAACTAAAAAAAAATGCAAGTGCTTCTTCAATGTAGAAAAATCTACACTCATGTGTAGTTTAAATTGAATAAGGTCATATTTATCTTAATACTGGAGGCCTGGTGCATGTATTCATTCACAGGTGGGGTCTGATCAGCCTGTCCCTTTTGGGGCCAATCAGGGCCAGGCCAGCCAGGGGCAGGGGCCACGGGTGGTTGGGTGGGACTGATCGTGGCCCCAATCAGGCTGATTGGCTGCCACAGTGTGCATCATAGCGACCAGTCATTCCATCATTCTGGTCCTTTGGCTTTTATATATATAGATTACCAACCTCTGTCAAATAAAGTAGAAAAATACTTTTCTTGATATGTAAAGTCTCATTTTCTACTGAAAAAGTCAGTAGAAAATGCATTGGTATATGTACATTTGCCTTTTTAAATAACGTGACTTTTCTATAAAACTGTCTGGTCATTACTAGAAGCTCAATGCATGAAAATTGTGCAAGAGTAGGCCTCCCTTCCCCGGCTGCTGCCACCAGCTTCCCTCTGGAAACCTGGACCTGGGCTTCTCTCAAAGCCCTGGCTTTGTCCAGAAGGTTGTCTAGAAGGACATCTGGTCTAATTAGCATATTACACTTTTATTATTATAGACTAGAGGCCCTGTGCATGAAATTAGTGCACTCAGAGGGGTCCCTCAGCCCAAAGCCTGCACCCTCTCGCAGTCCAGGAGCCCTCAGGGGATGTCCGACTGATGGCTGCCAGACATCCTTTCCTTAGCACAGCCATAAGCCTGACTTCTGGCTGAGTGGTGCTCCCCCTGTGGGAGTGCACTGGCCATTAGGGAGCAGCTCCTGCAATTGAGCATCTGCAACTGATGGTCAGTGCACATCACAGCAATCAGTTGTACCACCATTCAGTCGGTTTACATATTAGCCTTTTATGCCAAAACCAGTTCTTTGACATCCCCCAAGGACTCCCAGATTGTGAGAGGGCACAGGCCTGGTTCATGAATTCATGCATGGATGGGGTCTGGCCAGCCTGGTCAGGAGGAGGGGACATGGGCAGTTGGCCAACCTGCCTGCTAGTCGAACTCCTGGCCAAGGGGACAATTTGTTGCCTATTAGCCTTTTCTTATATAGGATATACATTGAGTGGCCAGATTATTATGTGTTCAGAGATCATAATAATCTGGCCACTCAGTGTTTAAGAAAAAATGTATACATTTACCCTAAGAAATACTAGTATAATCAACTCAATCCTCTGCACTTGAAGTCTACAACCAAAAACAAAACAAGAAGCAAAAATTAAGATTTTAAAATTGTATAAAAAGGAAGGGGGGGGGAACTGTATTTTGCATTTGTTCTAGAAGAGTAATATGATACATTATATACTATAGAGTAACTATGTTAGGAGAAGAAATCAGCAACAATATCTATGGCCTCACAGCCTAAAACTTAGAGGGAACACAATAGCATCACTGGACCACACAGCTCTCTACCCTCCTGGGGCTTGTAATCCATAATAAAATTTTATTTCACCAGGCAAGGATGAATGCTGATAACCTAGTCAATCATCATTAAATTTTCACTTAGAAATGACTGTTAGGAAATGTAATAGTATTGGTTAAAATTTTAGGAAGGGGTGTCTTCTAATTTGTCATATTTTTATATTTTATAAAAATCATTGTGTAATCACAAACTGCATTATTTATTATTCCAACCATTCTAGACTCTAATGCTTGTATCGTAAGTGTGTACAACTTATATTCCAACAGTGAGGAGATTCATTTCCATGCCACTATAAAATGTGGAACATTTCTCTTTTCCTTTTTCGTTCCTTTTCCTCTCCAATTCTCTTAATTGCTTATAACTTCAATAATAATCAACTTATAGCTATCTAGTTTTCTCCACACTCCCACCTATCTTCACTGGTCTGACAATCGAGATTATTTTGAAGGAAATATCAGATATCATATTACTTCAGCTCTTAATATTTTAGTAGCTATCTCTAAGAGGTAATATCAGATGTCATATTACTTCAGCTCTTAATATTTTAGTAGCTATCTCTTTATTATAAACATTATCTCAGAGAATCCAAGATGGCGGCATAGGTAAATACCTACACTGCTGCCTCACACAACAATTTCAAAACTACAACTAAAAGACAGAACGGACATCATCCGGAACCACAGGAAAGCTGGCTGAGTGGAAGTTCTACAGCTAGAAGAAAGAGAGGGGCTCACAGAAACCCAGAGGAGCTGCAAAAAGCTGAGGTACGGAGACGTGCACACTGAGAGAGCAGGTGCCAGAGTACCTGGCTGGCTTTCTCTGGTGGGAGGGAAATGGAGACTCCCAATGGCATTGAACCCCTTATCTTACAACACTAAATCCCAGATCCAGCCGAAACTCAGAGGACTAGTGGCGTGCATGGCACTGCGCAGAGGACAGATTGCTGATTGTGCTGCTGGCTTTCGAGAGTGGGTGGGAGACAGACCCTCCCAATTGTGCCACTTCTGACTCCACTAAGTCCCTGTTTCGGGCAAAACCCTGGAGACCTAGACTCGTGTGGTCCTGGAGCGCAGGGGAGCCTGAAAGGCAGTGGTCTAGAGGCAATGTGAGCGCACGCATGCACAAAGACCTCTCCAGCGATTACCCAGTCACGTGAGACTCAGGGGCCGTGGAGGGCGGGGGCGACTGGAAGGCAAGGCGGTCCCTTAAGCCCTGAGACTCCACCCATCCCAAGCTCAACAGAGGCTTCTTCGGTTTTGCAAGTCTGGTATCATAAGGCTGAATTCAACACAGAAGTTTCCCCAGCATAGTGAAAATGCTGAGACAAGGGAAGGGATCAAAAACAAAAGATATGGAGGGAAAAAAAAATGACTGGATATAGAGTTCAAAACCATGCTTATAAGGTTTTTCAAGAATATACTAGAAAAGATGGATAAATTTACCAAGTCCCAAGAGGAGATGCAAAAGGACCAACTAGAGACACTGACTGAAATAAAAAACATTATACTGAGTCCTAACAGCAGACTAGAGGAAGGCAAGAATCAAGTAAAAAATTTGAAATATAAAGAAGCAGAAAACACTAAACTGGAAAAGCAAGAAGAGAAAAGAATCCAAAAATGTGAAGATAATGTAAGGAGCCTCTGGGACAGCTTCAAGCGTACCAACATCAGAATTGTGGGGGTGCCAGAAGAAGAGAGAGAGCAAGATACTGAAAACCTATTTAAAGAAATAATGACTGAAAACTTCCCACATCTGGTGAAAGAAATAGACTTACAAGTCCA
>PVJN01030077.1:0-25972 GCA_004026805.1 Lasiurus borealis | reverse complement strand
TCAAGTTGATTAACATGACATTAGTCAGTGTTCTGAGGCACTGTGTTACACTTTAATCATGACTTCAATAAAAATACTTTTAGAGAAAACTATTAGACAGTACTCACTGGTAACATTCTGTGAAAATGCCCATTCTTTAATTAAGAAGACAGCACTGTAAAATTGATTTCCTCCCAGAGGAAAAAAAATGATCTCCAGCAAATATTGATATGAAACATTAGAACAATCTCCAGGATTTTATAATAAATACAGGTACAAGAAACAAAGAGAGGTTAATGTTCAATCATTTCCAGCGGGTAACCATTTAAAATCTATTTGCTGGATTTTCAACACATTTATTTTGTTCTTCAAGCATTTCATCAAGCACTCTGTTCTATGTGGGAGTTTCTATTGCTTCATAGATACAATCAGTGGTCTGTGTGGCTATTAGCACCACAGATTACTTACTGGAATTTCAATTGAAATAGGCAGCTCCAACATGGGAAATTCAGAAAAAGAGAATTCTTTAAAAATGTGCTCTCTGAAACATTCAACATCACAGTTGCCATGGTTTTCTTTCTTTTTTTTTTTAAAGGATCTAATTTTAACTTGCTGTTAAATGTAACCAGAGAGACATTATAAGGAAAAACATCTTGCTTGTTAGTCCACTAATACACCTTGATATTTTAAAAACACACTATAAAATATTTCTTCATTCCAATAATTATTTATTGAACATTCACTCTGAGCAATGTATTGTGCTACATATTATAAAGGAGAATAAAAATGAATTAGAAGGGTCTTGGCACTCTAGAGCTCATAGTTGGAGATGGGGTGGAGGATGAGGAGGGATGATGTACAGATAAATAACTTCATACAGAGCGGACTCTCTCAGACTGTGAACTGCTGAGTTGGAAATGTATCACAATCCTTTTTCTACACTGATGTCAAGTTCTTTCAGGGCCTGGAATGTAAGAGGCCCTCAGTGCACATTTGTTATGGGATAAATGCATAGCTGAGGTGAGCACTGTGGTAGCAATAATGGACATGCTTCGGTGGAAACAGGGACTGATGCAGTTTCAAGAGATTTACTTGTTACAAGAGCTCAACTGGGAGGTGTCCCTACACAGGCAATTTTTCTTTTCTTTCTTCCAAGTACCCATAAGACACTGTTTCTAGAAGGAAGAGTGAAATTGGCTCACAATGCTCATTAAGAAACACAAAAGGACACATACGATGTAGTGTTATAAGAATAATAATAACCAGCAGGTACTACAAGTTTACAAAGTTATCTCACTGGGTTATCCCATTTGTTTCTCAGAACACTTCATAAATACCATTACCCTCATTTTACTGAGGAAACCAAGAGATTAGACAACTTGAAGCTGAACATCAAGAGAGTTTACCAGGCTTAGGACTGAAACTCAGGACATTTTGGACTGTAGGGTAATAAATTCCTGTGCTGTACCACCATTGATTGGGATTTGTACTTCACCTACTTTAATATTTTGTTTTGTTTTGTTATTTTAACAACTAGCTATTTAACTTTGCTGTTTGATTAGGTGTTACTCCTTATAAAATGGCAACAAAATAAATTGGTAATTTCTCTTTAGCAATTATATGAGAAAAAACATTAGTTTTTAGGTGTGTTTTTTTAAATATATATAAGATATTTAGTTGCAAGTGTAAGTATGGCCCTGTTATATTCCAGCAGTCATTAAATTCAGAAAAAAATTGATGTGGACATTAAACTTCCATGAGTGGGTTCCAGGGATTTCAAACAAGAAATTGCCGAGCCATTTGCTGATCACTGAGTCACCAAATGGAAATAATGGTATCAAAGCAGCTGTACTTGTTTGTACCGGGTAGACTGTGAACATTTGCCATGTTGCATCAGAGAGAGCATTAGAAAGAGGCTCCATCATGGAATTATGAGTGGAAAGAGCATTCCATTTGGAGTTGCAAAGAAGGTTAGAATTCTAAATTTACTATTTTATAACTGTATGTTGTAGGATAAATTGTCTAACCTCTCTAAACTTCATTTCCCTCCCTTGGAAATGGGAATGATCAAATACAAGAGAATCATGTGAAAATCAAATGAGAGAATTTATGTAATGGCACATAAATTAAGAGAAGAAATGAGGTAATTACACAAGCAACTTCCTTGAACAACCCTCTACTCTTTCCAAGGCTACATTCTTTCATCTGGATCCCATTCCTCCATCCTCTCAATGACTGGGCTTTTGCAATAGTCATCTTTCCATATCACCTCTCTTGTTCTGCTTAATCCTGTTATTGCACACACTGATCTAGCAACACTTTTCTTTTAGAAAAACAAATAACTAAACTCCCTTGCCTCCACTCCTCCTTCCTCTTGCCCTCCTTCCACTGTTGCTCATGCTGCACAATGACTGAAACATTTTTAACATTCTGTGTCCACTTTTTTTCATCACCTATTCTCTTCCCAATCCACTCTCCCTTCCATTAATCCTATTTAGACTGCTCTAGAGGTGTGGCAGGTGACAACCTCAAGATGGCAACATGAAAATCATCATGAACAATCTTTCCAGAGGACACTCTCTTTCATGGAACCCTTGCCCATTTTCTCTGATACCGTGGTCATCTAATTTTTCTATCATTTCACTGGACACCAATTTTCAGTCTTCTGGATTGGCTCTTCTGTTCTACCCAAGAGCTGGAGTCACTTCTTTTCTCCAACTACATTCTGTCATATGCTCTTAACTTCCAGGGTTATAAACTCTAGCCCTTATATACTCCCAGAATTTCCAAGTTGTATACCCAATTGTTTGTGACATATCTATTTGGAATACCCTAGTATGCATCTTAAAGTTAACAAGACCCAAATAGATCTCTTAATGCCCATCCCCTCAAATTGCCCCTCATCTTCCATTCCATCATCAGACCTGTAGACTCTTTCTTTTAAAGGCCCACCTCTTTGCATATCTATGATAACACTCTCCTCCAGACCCCATGATCTCATGTCTAGATAATTGCAATTACTTCCTCCAACACAGCAATCTCAGTCATCCTTTCAAATGAAAGTCAGATCTCACCAAGTTCTCCTTTAAATCTTTGAATGGCTGCCCCTAACACCTAGACTAGAATACAAATCCCTTATGCCTCTGCTTCTCTAAAATCTCAGCACTTGTTTTTCTTCCCTTTTCTATTATGTTCCAGCCACCTGGCTTTCATTCTGTTCTGCCTTTTGCAATAGTTGGGCTGGAATAGTCTCTTCACTATTTTTCATGATTATTCAGATTATAGCTTAAATGTATGTTCCCCAGGAAGCCTTCTCTGAATTCAAAAGTAATCACCCCTCAGTCATATATTGATGTTAAATCTCTTCATACTTCTTATCACAGTACTAGTCACTATTATGTATATTTCATTCATATATATCTTCCTCCACCATAATTTAAGCTTCATGAGAGAATGTCTTGTGTGTCCAGTTCACTGCTAGATATTCAGAATGTGCTTGACACAGAATAGATACACAATAAATATCTGGATAAATGAAATTATTGTATCTTATCTCATTGAATATCTAATAAAAAATCAAAATTATCTGTTTTATTTCTTGCTGTACCATATTACAAAGCTTATTAGGAAGTCTAGTGGGAGTCAACTACACATAAGAAAGCATTTTACAAATTGGCCTCATCATAGAAAGCTTCTTGTAATTGCTTGTCCTCCCTCCCTCCCTCCTTTCTTCCTTTTCTTCCTCCCCCTTCCCTCCCTCTCAGTCTCTCCCTCTCTTCTTTTATTTCTTCTATTTTTATTATTTACCACTCTAAATTGAGAACATTTATAATATGGCTACCCTGATCTCTTTTATTTTAGTCTGTGTTAGGAAGTAAATAATTTCCCCAATTCTTTCTTGACATAAAGTATGGTGCATTCAGAACCAAAAGCAAAATCAGAAAAATCAGATCTTTAGGGGGAAGTGATAATGGTACAAATTGCTATCTTTATGAGTGTGGTCCATGAGGACACAACTGTACTTTTCTAAAATCCGTCATCTAATTTGGTTGTAAAAACAATAACTCATTGGCTGTAACAGGAATATGAGGGTAGGAAGGTAATGTTTCAGTATAATGTTTCAGAGACCTTTGGATACGTTTGTTCTTGAAACATAAATGCAATTGGTCTGCCAAATTGATGGGCATCCTAAGAGAAAGTTTTAAAGTTGTTCTGTTTCTTTGCAAACATTAATTTGTCTTCCTATAAAAGTGATCCAAGTTTCTATTTGTTTAAGAGGCCAAGACTGTACAAATATGTAAGGAAAAAAATTATTTAACTTTGGTCCACTCTTTAATTCTGTTGATATAGGTCTTAATTCTAAGAATTTCTAATTTTATTTATTAAATGGTAACTCAGAATTGTAGGAAGGTAGATATGAAGAGGCTTTCAACATACTCTAATCTATTCTCCTTAATGTGCTGATGAATAAAGGGAGTCTTGGGCAGGTGAAGTGACCTGCTCATGTCACACAGCAGATCAGTACTATTAACCACATTTTGCAGCTTACAGAATTCTTTCTACCTCACTCCACTGCCTACCGCTATAATACACAAGGTAAATGGTTATCAAAATTGTCATACCCAAATGGAGAAACACATACTGAATGACTTAGCTCTTTGTTTTCAGAGTCACAAAATTAATGAACAGTAATCATAGAGAGTCCTTATCTTTTGTACTACTCTTTAGCCTGTATGTGTGGTGCCTATGAATCAGGAGGTCAGGGTTGAATTCCCATGCAGGACACATACCTGGGTTGCAGGCCTGATTCCCAGTTGGGGGCCTGCAGGAGGCAGTTGATCAATGATTCTCTCTCATCATTGATGTTTCTATCTCTCGTTCCTCCTCCCTTCCCCTCTAAAATAATAAAAATATATTAAACAAAATTACTTAACTAATTGTTCTCAAACATGTTTAAAAGTTAAATCTACCCAGAGGTGGGAAATGTATCTTAAAAAAAACAACCATAACATTTTATTGGAAAAAAAATAAATTTACAGAAAGTTGCTCAAGAATAGTGTCTAAAACTTGCATTTGTCTTTTACCCATATTCACTAATTTTAAATATTTTGGCCACAGTTATAATTCTCTCCCCAGTATGTAAGTGTGTGTGTGTGTGTGTGTGTAGCAGGTTACACACACACACATATATATACATTTGTAATATATTATTTTCTGAAGTCGTGAGTAGTTTGCACACATCATGCCTTATTAACCTTTACTATTTCAAAGCACATTTCTTTTTGTTTTTAAAAATATATATTTTATTGATTTTTTGCAGAGATGAAGGGAAAGGAATAGAGAGCTAGAAACATCGATGAGAGAGAGACATCGATCAGCTGCCTCTTGCACTCCCTTCACCGGGGATGTGTCCGCAACCAAGGTACACGCCCTTGACGGAAATCAAACCTGGGACTTTCCAGGGCTCTATCCACTGAGCCAAACCGGTCCTGGCCAAAGCATATTTCTTAAAAGCAGAGATACTCCACTGATTTTGACATTGATATACTATTGTCTAATCTATAATCGCTATTCCAGTTTTGTCAGCTGTCTTGATAATGTCCTCTTAGTATTTTCCCCTCCAGTATAAGATTCAGTCTAGGATAATATATTGTTATATCTCTTTAGTCTCTTATTCTGAAATAGTTTCTCAGCCTTTCCTTGTCTCCCATACATCGGCATTTGTTTTGAACAGCATAGGCCAGCTCTTTTAGAGGATCTACTTCATTTTTACTTTGTCTGATATTTCCACATGATTAGATTCAGGTTAAACATGCCCAGTCAGAACACTACAAAATATTGTTCTGTCTTTCTCACAGTATTTCATTCAGAGGCACACCTGCCCACTTGCATTTTTTTTTTTTTTTGGTGATGCCAATTTTAAGCACCTGGTTAAGATGTTATTTAGTTTCTTCTAGAGTATGGTTAAAGAATTCCCCATATGCAAGTTATAAGCAGTCTTTGGGGAGACACTTTGAGATTGTGCAATTATTATGCTCCTCATCCAACATCCATCTTTCCCTATCTCCATTTATCATCCGTGGGATGATTCTGCCTGAACCAATCTTAACTTGATTGCAAATGGTGACTTCCCCTTCTAATTCATGGTGCTTTTAGAATGCTTCGATAGAGGGTTGGTAACCAGTAAAGTGCCTGATGTATGATTTACTGGGAAGTTCTATTGTCAGTATACATCAGAGTCTTCTGAGGCCTCTTAGGCTCCAGGCCCCACAGATTTTGACTCACTGGAGCCATATGCAGGAATTTGCACATTAGGTAAGCAGAGGAGGGCTGCTCTAGAAATATGAGCGATCTAAAGTATTAACGTGGTCACGGTATATATGTGTACTACCTCTTGACTTTCCCACTCTAATCCCATACCACTTGAAATGAAATACACTGGTAAAAAGACCACCAACCCATAACATAAAAATTATAACTGCTCAATAAAGTTCAGTTATTATTATGATAATTAATTTTAAATAATATAAAACGCTGGATCAAAATTTTCCATAAAATTATTTTTTGGTAATGTTCCTTTGCTGATTCCCTAAGCATGCTCAAGATCAGTCTACTCTAGGGGCGTCTGATGTAAGAGGTCTTATGACCATGCTGGCCCTGGTCCAACGCTTTCATGTGCTTTATATTGTTGAGGTAAAAGTGGCGCCTGGGTTGACTCTGAGAAAGCAGTTGGCCAGGGAGACAACCATTTTTCCATTTAGTCAATAAATACTTGTTGAGTTCATACTAGGTGAAAATAACTGGGCAGGATAAAAGACGGGACAAACACTTTGGACTTAGGGAGATATGAGGTCAAATCTACTTCTGCTTATCATACATATCCACCTGAACAGTGCATGGTTTATAAAATGGGTGCAGCATGGGTAATGCATGAATAATTAACATTTGCCACTCTTATCTCACAAATAGAACCTGAGGCAGAAAGATGATACTGCTTCTAAATTAGTTTCCCCTGAAGTTGAACTGGATGTTTATCCTATATAATAAAAGGCTAAGATGCAAATCAACCAAACAGCGGAACAACCGATTGCTATGATGCACACTAACCTCCAGGGGGCAGACACTCAATGCAGGAGCTGCTCCCTGGTGGTCAGTGCATTCTCACGGGGGGGAACGCCGCTCAGCCAGAAGCTGGGCTCACAGCTGGTGAGTGCAGCAGCGGTGGCAGGAGCCTCTGCTCCCTCTACAGCAGCACTAGGATGTCTGACTGAAGGCTTAGGCCCGAGAAGGAGCAGGCCTAAGTCCTCAGTTGGACACCCCCCAAGGAATCCTGGACTACGAGAGGGTACACTGGGCTTCTAGTTTTCACATAGGATCACTGTAAATCTCTGTAAACTGTCTTTTGGAGTGGGGTAGAGATAGGTAGAAAGCAAATATAGAAATTTCCCAATCTCTAAACACGCTTCCTACTTAATAAAAGGGAAATATGGAAATTAACCATCACTCTATCACAAAGATGGTGGTGTCCATAGACACAAGATGGCAGTACCCAGTCGTTTCAGCCATACTGAAGTCTCCCAGTCCTTAGGGTTGGGGTGGGGGGCAGATGCTGAGAGCGGGCAGTGTAAGTGGCCTGGTGGAATGCTTGCTTTGTCGCCGTGGTGACAAGGCAAGTATTCCGTGCCCAGTTGTGGATGGGCCTCTGGCCAGGCTGGGGCACAGAACGCTTATGTCGTAGCCCCAGCTATGAGGCAAGTGTTCCACACCCAGCAGTAGATGGCCTCTGGCCAGGCTGGGATGCAGATGGGCCTCTGAGCCATGGAGAGCCTCTGGGCAGCAGGCGCAGAGCAGCCAGGCCCTGCAGAGAGCTACTGGTGCATGGATTCAAGCTCAGGGCTACTAATCCTATCTAATAAAAGAGTAATATGCAAATTGACCATACCTCTGCTACACCCACCAGCCACTCCCATCAGCCACGCCCACCAGTCAATCAGAGTGAGTATGCAAATTAACCCAACCAAGATGGTTATGGCCACAGAGAGAGCAGGAGGGACATTTGGATTGCCCCTAGCAATGGAGAAAGCCAAGGGCCCAGGCCACTGCTTAAGGCAATAAAGTTTCAATGGCTGTGCGAGCAGAAGGCTTGGCTCTACTCCAAGCTACAAAGTTTCAATTTAGAAGATAAAATAAATCCCAGATACCAGGGCCTCTGCTTTGGTCACAGGGTGGTGTGGCCAACCTGCAAACCACCACAGGACCCTCGCCCAGGCCACTCCACACCCCAAGGGAACACCCACCTGATCCAGGATACCCTTCAGGGCAAACCAGCTGCTCCCCACCCATGCACCAGGCCTCTATCCTATCTAATAAAAGAGTAATATGCAGATTGACCATCACTCCAACACACAAGATGACTGCTCCCATGTTGGTCAAAAGATCTGCGCCCATGTGGACACAAGATGGCCACCACAAGATGGCCAACAAGGGAGGGCAGTTGACAGGGACCAGGCCTGCAAGGGAGCTGCAGGGGAGGGCAGTTAGGGGTGACCAGGCCAGCAGAAGAGGGAAGTTGGGAGTGACTGGCCCTGCAGGGAAGGGCAGTTGTGAGGGGGGACCCAAGCCTGCAGGGGAGGGCAGTTAGGGGTGACCAGGCCCACAGTGTAGAGCAGTTAGGGTCAAACAGGCTGGCAGGGGAGCAGTTAGGGGCAATCAGGTAAGCAGGCAGGTGAGCAGTTGGGAACCAGCCGTCCTGGATTGTGAGAGGGATGTCCGATTGACCGTTTAGGCCCGATTCAGGTAGGACAGTCAGACATCCCTCAAGGTGTCTCAAATGGGCTGAAGGACACCTCCTCCATCCCCTATGCATGAATTTTGTGCACCAGACCTCTAGTGTATAATAAAAGGTGAATATGCAAATTGTCCCCTTAACTGGGAGTTCAACCAGGGGGTGGGGCCAGCTGGCCAACCACCTATGGCCCTGCCCTCTGTTGGCCCAGCCAAATCGACTCCAATCAGGGAGGGCCAGCCAAACCCCACCCATGCATGAATTTGTGCAGCAGGCCTTTAGTATTGTATAAAAAAGCTATCACTGTTGTCATTTTAATATTTTCTAATATGTTTACAATGCATTTTAATGTAACAATTCCTAAACATTCTTAATTTCAGAGTTTAAAGAATAAATTTCATTTTTAACACAGGAGAAACTGTTAGATGGAATTTTTTATATAATGTGACAGAGAATTAACAGCACACTGTTGTAGGCATTTACCACAGAACTTGAGAGAGAGAGAAAAAAAGAGAGAAAGAGAGAAAGAGAGAAAGAGAGTGAGAGAGAGAGGGAGAGAGAGAGAGAGAGAGAGAGAGAGAGAGAGATTGAGAGATCTATTTATTTACCTATTTATTCATAAACGTCTGAGCCCAAGATGGGCTTCAATAATTCTTAGTTAAGATTGGTTGTTTGATGTTTTACCAAAAGTAATATAACTATGAAGTGCTTTTAAAAAGAACTGTTTAGAACACACACACACACACATATATGTTGGTCTGGTATATACGTTTAAGTTATATTAGCACAAATGCCTTGATGCTTAATCAGATTTCATTGCTTCTCTTCTGGAAACCATCAGGCTCAGATTACAAACCTGTGGGCTATTGTGGGCTGCTTTGCTGCCCAGTGATTTGTTTAAAGCAAGCAGCAGCATGCGCCTCCTCCTAAGCCCTCCATAACCCCTCTGCCTTCGGCTCAAGTAGCTCCTTACAGATCCCCTTTGCCCGATGTGTTTGAAACACGTAGCCTCATTTCAAGGTATAGTCAGCTTTCCTCTATATTCCTCTGAAATAAAAAAGGGGGGTCAGGGGCAAAGGGAGACTCAGGGCCTCTCCTCTTATCCACACTACACTGCTTCCTCTCCCAGCAGCATAAACAATATAGGTGCAGAAAAATAATTTAATTTCTTACTTGTATATTTTTTAAAGAACTATTATTTGATGATTTCTTCTGAATCTTTTTCTAGCATAAGTGCTGTTATTTATTTTGCAGAAATGCATTTGTCTGTGGAAAGTATTAATTTTGGAATTAAGATAGAGGAGATATCAAAATAGTTCAGAAACTTTTCCCCCTTTTCAACCAGGTTTCAATGGCATTTAATGAAGATTTACAGGTTTTTGAAGATGAGAAATATTTGAAAACTGATTGTATATCAATCATTCACAAATACTTCCCAACTGATCTCAGGAAAAGAGAACTGTGAAGTCAAGCAGCTCTGTGTAAAAAGAAAAACACACAACTTTTGATATGTATCAAACTTTTAAAAACAAAATGATACTTTTAAAATGATTATATTGGCATTTTCAACCTGCCAAAATATATTTCTTGAACTATTTGTTTACATGTTAGCTTCTGCTTGTGGGTGGAATGAAGTATCAGATCAGTACTGCTCTTAGGAACAAGCTGAGAAGCAGTATGCTGGATGGCTTGCTGGGGAGGCAATGAGAAGTGCAGAGGCTATGCCTCCTTAATTACAATGAGCTATCCCTTACAGCTATTTTTATCCTGGGGGCCTGTGCCAATTCCATGGGGAGAAGGCTGGGAATCTCAGCTTTTCACCTCTGCGTGTTGGTAAAACCAGTGCAGGTTTGGGTAGATATTTGGGGAGTCTCAACACAGAGATGTTTATCATAAAAAAAGTAATTTCTGGGGCCAGGTATGACAAAATATGAAAGACCTGACTGTATATCCTCTGAAAAAGCAATGCAAAGTTTTGGCAGTCTCATAAGACAAGGATCCACAGGAAGAAGGGCCTCTAAAGAAACACCCGACTTTCAGAGGAAAACTCTTGAAAACCAGAATGAACTACAGGCAGACTCTTTTCAGAGCTGCCACCAAGCCTCCACATAAAAAAGCCCCTGATTGAGATGGTCTAGCATGCTATCTACCTAGTGAAGGGAAGAATGAATCCTTTATAGAGGAAGATACATCCTCTGGATCCTCTATCATCTACAGTATACAATATTCAGCACTTAATTAGAATGATTAAATACTACAGACTTGGGGCACGAGATTTGTGCACGGGGGTTGCGGGGTGGTTCCTCAGCCTGGCCTGCACCCTCTCACAGTCCAGGAGTCCTTAGGGGATATCCAACTGCAGGCCTAAGCAGTCAGTCTGACAACCTTAGTGCTGCTGCAGAGATGGGAGAAGTTCTCACCACCGTTGCTGCAATCACCAGCCATGAGCCTGGTTTCTGGCTGAGCTGTGCTCTCTCTGTGGGAGTGCACTGACCATAGGGGGCAGCTCCTGCATTGAGCATCTTCCCCCTGGTAGTCAATGCACATCATAGTAAGCCTTTGAGTGACATTAGCATATCATTAGCATACTATGCTTCGATTGGTTGAACAGCCAACCGGATGACTGGGCACTTAGCATATTAGGCTTTTATTATATAGGATGCCCCCCCCCCAGTACAATCATAGGTGATTAACTCCTATATTTAAAATAACTCTGATATAATCAAGACAAAAAGAGGGAGAGATGATAAAGATGATATAGGTAAATAATTTTACCAGAGTATTGGAGTTTGTAAAAAAGAATCAAATGAGGATTCTAGACCTGAGGTACATGGTATCTGAAATTAACTCATTAGATGGATTTATCAACAGATATAGATGCAGCATAAAATAGGATTAGTAAACTTAAGGAAGTTAGTAGAAAGTATCTGAATTTAAGTAGAGAAGTAAAATAATAGAATATAAAGAAAAAAAGAACTTTAGAGAGTGAGGAACACAATGGAAGGGTATAACAGAAGTATAGTTGGAGCCTCAGAGGAAGCAACAGTGTGAAAACGAAGCAGAAGCAAGAAAGAACTGCAGTTAGGAATGAAAGGTAATAGCAAAAGTAAAGATATGAAACTAGGCATAAAAAATAAATACTGGTTTTGACTGCATAAACAATAACAGAAGTGTCTCTACCAAGCTTAAAATGTATGTAGAATTAAAAAGAATGGCAACAACAATAAAAAAGATAAGAGAGGGTAAACGGAGTTAAAGTATTCAAATCTTCCAAAATGATCAGTGATTTGGTAAAAATTATCATTTGTATTGGATTGCAATAAATTAACAATTCATGTTGTGATTTCTAGGGTAAAAATTGAAGGAGAATAAAAGAATGTATAACTAACAAATTAATATAGAGGAAATAGCTTGAATAATCCAAGGGAAAGCAAGAAATGAAAAAGGATCAAATAAAAAACAAACGAACAGGTAGCTTTATGGTAGATATAAACCAAAATGATTAGTAATTACTTTAGATTTAAAAGCACAAATATTCCAATTAAGAATCCAAGATCATGGCACTAAAAGTAAAATACAAACCCCAACTATATTCTGCCTAGGAGAGATATACCTGAAATATAAGGACACAGAAAGGTTGAAAATAAAACCATGTAGAAAGAAACAGCATGCAAACACCAACCAAGAGAATCAAAAGGCTCTACTCTTATCAAAGTAGGGTTTATGACAAGAAGCATTACTAGAAATCAAGAAAGTGTGCTAGTTACATATTGTCTCTCAGCTCCGAAAGTGGCCCTCATCCTGTATCACGGGACCGGAATCCTGCAGATCACATTTCTTTTCCTCCAGCCGGCTGCAGGACCCTGCCAGGAGAGGGCCTGGAGAAATACTACTAGGTTGGGAGGGCAGGAAGGGACTTTTCCTTCTGGTGTTCTGTCTGGGCCAGTAGCGGGGGGATGGGTTTGCTGGAGTCCAAGTAGCCAGCACTCAGCTCTGGGGTGGTGGCCTCATGTTCAATGGAGGTGCCCGTGGGCAAGTTTCTGTATTAATACAGCTTCGCTGCTCTCCCAGTTCCGCAGCAAACGAATACCATCTTAGTGACGATTTCCAGGGACAGCCAGGTGTGAATTTTAGCTTTGCAGGTCCTCCTCTAAGGTTCCGGTTCCTTCTCCGTTCACTTTCTCTCAGTCACAATAGCAGTAATTTGCTTGCTGCATGTTCTATAATCCTTGGAGTTCTCTTTCTACTCTTTTTAGTAGTTAGCCACTTTTTAATCCAGTTAACTGTTCTTTGTACTAATCTGTTTAATCTCCTTTCTGTTTTCTGACTGAACTGATACAAAAGGATATTTTATAACAAAAGGAAGCTGAACAAAGAAATGACAGCACAATTCCATCAATAAGATGGCACAATAAGATGGCTTTAAAATGCATAAAACAAATATTATATTTCTCAAAAAAAAATGTCAAGTTTCTAATCCTCACTGAAAATTTTAATTTTAGCCAAAACCGGTTTGGCTCAGTGGATAGAGCATCTGCCTGTGGACTGAAAGGTCCCAGGTTCGATTCTGGTCAAGGGCATGTATGTACCTTGGTTGCAGGCACATCCCCAGTAGATGGCATGCAGGAGGTAGCTGATCGATGTTTGTCTCTCATCGATGTTTCTAACTCTCTTTCCCTCCCCCTTCCTCTGTGTAAAAAGTCAATAAAATATTTAAAAAGAGAAAAATTTAATTTTAAGTTATATCTCTCAATAATTGATTTTTAAAAATATATTCTTTATTGATTTCATAGAGGAAGGAAGAGGGAGAGAGAGAGAGAGAGAGAGAGAGAGGGGAGAGAGAGAGAGAGAGAGAGAGAGAGAGAGAGAGAGAGAGAGAGAGAGATCAATGATGAGAGAGAATCATTGATTTATTGACTGCCTCATGCATGCCCCACACTGGGGATTGAGCCCCCAACCTGGGCATGTGCCCTGACCGGGAATCGAACAATAACCTCTGGGTTCATATGTTGATGTTCAAAAACTGAGCAACACCAGCCAGGATCAATAATCGATTAAAAAAATAAAATGAATGAATAAATAAAAACCTTTTAAAGACAGAAGCTCTGAGCAACACAGATAATAAAATTGTCCTAATTGATATACATAGAATCCTGTACTAAACAACATTAGAATATATGTCCTTTTTCAACTATACCTGAAACCTTTACAAAAATTGACCATGGCTACATCATAAGTCAAAAAACAAAAAACTTCTCATCTTATATAGAAATACAGAGCACTAATAATAGCCACGTTAAATTTGAAGAACAACAAAGCTGGAGGGCTTAAACAGCCAGATTGTACGAATTATTATAAAGCTATAATAATTAAGTCAGTGTGGTTTTAATGCAAGAATAAGCCAGTAAACCACTTGAACAGAATACACAAATACATAAATTATCATTTAATTTAAGGGTGACACCCCCCTTTCCTAAAATCCCAACCACATTCCATTGTTTTTGAGAGCTTATTGCAGATGTGAAAGATCTGGAAGAGCAAAAAGCTATTGAGAATTAGGGAGACGGAGACATACAGTAAGTGGAAAACAGGGGTAGTCACCTGCCACTGGTAGATAAGAACAAGGCCAACTGATTGATTTAGTGTGGGTACGAGTTGAACAGATTCCACATAAAAAGAGTAACATGAAGGCCCATTGGGAGGTAGGAAAATGGGAAGAAATGGCAACTGCATGAGGAGATAATGCCCCACACTAGAGGCTAGATGTGTTAGGCTGAGAGATGACTGTGGAGGCCATGGTACCATTGCAATCCTTTCTGTTTCCCAGCTCTATTGATACACCCAGATTGCAAAATGATTACCACAGTAGAGTTAGTTAACATCTCCACTGCCTCACATAATTACCATTTCTTTTTTGGTGATAAGAACATTTAAGATCTACTCTTAGCAACTTCCCAGTACATTACACAGTATTGCTAAGTATAATCACCTTGCTGGAAATCATCCCCCAGAATTTATTAATCTTGTAACTGGAGGTTTGTACCCATTGACCAATATGTCTCCACCTCTCCTGCCCACCCTTGAATCTCATAAATATAAGCAACAGAATGGTGACAATGCTTTCTTTCAGTAACTTAAACTTGGGTTTCCAAATGTTTGCCAAGAGGGATGTGAAGCGGTTATTAAGTCATAGTTTTGCTCCTTAACACCTTCAAGTTAACAAAATTGATCTGAATTCTAAGAAGTTAAAAGCACCCTTTTTTTTTTGAAGGGGGTGACAATACAATCTCTTCTCAAGTGGTAACTTAGGTGATCTTTAAAGACAGCATTCAATTCTTCTGCCTGAATTATGCTGGCTAGCAGGAGTGTAAGTGATAACTGGTGCGAGAGCACTGAAGCATTCATGCATGTGCAATCAGATGAACACCCACAACCTGGAGAAATACAGGCCAGGGTTGAGTGCCAATAGTTTTTAAGCTAAGCTAACACTCCGAGCCATTATCTTATTAAGGAAAAACTAACGGTGCCTGAAGAAAAGCAAGACCAATGTTTTCAAGTCTATATTTTCAAACACATTTAAAAAAACCTAGCTTAAACCGAGTTATATACTATTCCCATCCTCTGTTGAAGGGCATTTAATCTTACTTTAAAATTTTGATTCTCTTTTACTCTTGAAAGACACACCTGCAGCTTATTTAAGTAAATCTTAATAAATAAATCTTATCTTAACTTTAATATATGTTGTGTATTAATACTTAAGTTAGTGGTAATTAAATTATTAGTTTTATCATTTATTTATAATGACTTAATTTTAGCTAATTTGTTTAAATAAATAACCAGATAGGAACAACTAATTAATCCATGAAAAAGAACCAAAATTAAGATCTTTGATTTCTATGAGTTATTTCTATTTCTAGTCAATGATTATACTATTAGTCTTTCCAAAAACATTTCCTTTTAAATGATCTACTTAAAACCACATCAGTTCTCCATTTGTTACACAATTCTAGATTGCAATGTGACATCAACCTCAGATTGAACCCATTTAGGTATGGGGACACATTCTAATACTTATCCTGTGTCAATTCAGTTCATTTACCTTCAAAGTTGCCTAAAATGTATGAAATATTAGTGGTTCAAATACCTGAATCCTGAACAGTTCATATAGAGATATATAGGTGTTCACAGATGTGTATCACATCATTTAATGTAGAATCACATTTACCCTTTAAGGCTTTCTAAAATACTGTAAGGAGGTAAAGCTGAATCTTTGCCATCACATTTACTTCACAAGTTTTCCCATTATACGGAGAATGTGGAATTATATGGATAACCCTCATGGCCACTGGGTTCTTAGTTTCCTCATTTACAAAATGTGGTTAATGATAATATCTGCCTCATGTCATTGGGAAGAGTAATAGAAGGTTGCTTAATAACAGTAAGTGCTCGATAAATGTTAATTATTATACTATTGTTATCGTCATTTTTATTATGGCTGTTAGTGCTCAGCAATTTTTTAAAAGTTAGACAATTAGAAAAACGCTCTTTCTATTGGACACCTGGCTCATGCTCATTCATCATGTGTATTTTGAAATGTAGCCAGAGCTGTGATAAGTTATAGCTTCCTCTTCAGTGATCTTTAAGCTAGACTGCTACAGTATTTTATTTTATTAACCTCCCTAAGAAAAATTCAACAAGGCTCTTCATGGGTGCAAAATGTTACAACTTGAATGTTACTTTCCAGAAAAATGACTCAATATATTTTACACTAGTTGAGAGACAATATTTTGGCCACCCTGTTGTAAAAGAGATTTAAAAACCCTTAATATTATGGTGTTTGTTATGGCTTTTGTTACCATAGCCTCCCATTATTGGGGTACCTGCTAATCTATTTTCAACTGATGCGTCACATAAAAAAAAAAGAGGAAGAAATAGCAGTCAAATAGAGAAATGTGGCTTCTAGTCATTATGTGTCTTAATTAGAAAATTTTCCCTTGTAGTAAGGAATAAACTGGTGTGCTGATGCCTGGTGATCATTTTAAGGTTCTGTAGCTCATAATTATGATTCATATATATCTATTTGTTGTTTTCTTTTAAGTTGTAATCAATTTCCAATGTGAGAGTTTCACTACTGAGGAGATGAATAACTTTTTGCATTTAGGGCTCTTTCTACGTAGTTATTTTCCATTCTTCATGGTGGCAATAAATAAATAAATAAATAAAAGGTATATTCCTGAATGGCTTTTAAAACGATTTTTTCATTATGTTATAATAACACTGATGAGTAACAGACTGAATAGGTGCTTCAATGAAAAATCCACATTGGAAACAGAGAAATCTCAGTTCTATCTTGATTATGTACTTGTGTTGCACATCATGACGAGTCACCGGTTTAGATTGGTTCTGTGAACTTAAAAAAGAGGCTTAAAAATTATCTTAAGCTTCTCTGAAATACTCTACATCAGTGTTGCCCCCAGTGGATTCTCCTTCTTCCATATCAGAATCAATATTTCATTCCTTGCTCACATTAAGACAATGAAGAAACCACAGGCTGTACGCAGAGTTAGGCAGTTGGAAGGATTCCAGCCCATCTATTGCTTCCAGTGTGTTCCTTTTATCTTCTTCCTTTCCTTACCTTTCCTTCAACAACTGTTGTTGAACTCTGGTCATACATGAAGAAAAAGAACTCTGTGAAATATTATTTGGGTCCTAACTGAAATTATTTTTCCATTTGGAAGAAAACAGCCCATCCAGCCTGCAATATTTAAAAGTAAGCACCTATAACCTGGCCAGTATTCTCAGAGGTTGAGCTTTGACCTATGAACCAGGAGGTCAGGGTTCAATTCCCAGTCAGGACACTTGCCTGGGTTGCAGGCTCGATTCCCAGAAGGGGACATGCAAGAGGCAGTCGCTCAATGATTCTGTCATCATTGATGTTCCTAAATGATTCTTTCTCTCATCACTGATGTCTCTACCTCTTTCTCTCCTTTCCTCTTTGAAATCAATAAAAAACATATACATTTTTTTGAAAAAAAAAACCACACCTATATGGCTTTCAAAGTCTTACTGGTGAAATTTGAGAGATTCAAAGAGCTTTGGTGTGCATAACATTATTAGAGTGTTACATTTAACTGAAAGGTGTTAAAAAATATTTATCAATACAAAGCAAGTTTTCATTGATTCATTTCAAACCAGTGGCCTGAAATTTAAACACTTTGCTGGTGTTCCAAAAACTGGGACTTTTACTGCTACCTATAAATATTTTATGGACAAGGAATTTTGAACAAGCCTGACAGCCATTTTTCAGGGCTCAAGCTGAACCACCTTTGAACGGTAGGCTCATTGTGAAAGACATTCATTCATTCGTTCACTCACTCACTCACTCTTACATCAAACATCTCAGGGAACGCACTTTCTGCCAGGTATGGTGTTTGAACACACACAGTTGAAGACAGGGTATTAGAGAGCTGAGGTTGTCTCTCTACCTTACTTAGTGATAATTCAGTATCTACAGTCCACAGTATCTGACACAACAGCCCATTTCACAAATATTAAACAAACATCTGGACTCTGAAATAGTCATCATCTTTCTCTCGACCAGAGGGAGAGGTCCTCAAATTATACATGTTATTAAGGAATAAACGTTAGGTTAAAAACAAAAAACAAACAAAAAAAATCTGTTACTTGGAAACCAAATAGAACCTGGACCTCCCCTGTCTCCTTAAAGTGGAAATGGGGCCAGGTGGGCCCATCATTTGGGGAAAGGCGGCCACTTGGAATGCCCGCTCCGGTAACTGCCTGCGGGGAAGGAACCAGATCCCGCCTGCTCATTAGGCTTATCGATCAGCAACGGTCCTGGCTCCTCACGTGGGAAGGAGGAGAGGGGCCTCAGTGCACCCCAGTTTATCCAGTTTTCCGAGCTTTCCCCTGAAGCTCAGCCCACTACCCACCCACCTGGTGAAGATGAAAAGCTTCAACTGAATCTCCTACCTCCGCAGCTGCGGCGCGGGGCTCCTCCCAGCTGAGCATCTGCCCCCTCGAGGGTCCCAACGTCCCAATTCGCTGCCCACTGTGGTCTGGGTGCTCCGAAGGGGTGGGGGGCGCCCAGGTTCCAAAGGTCACATTCCAAGCTCTGCCCCTTCCAGTGAGGCCCCACCCACTAGCTCTGTCACTAGCAGTCCTCTGACTATTCTCTGTCATGGTGCCTGTTTTTTTATTTTTTTTATTATTATTTTTTTAATTGTAAAACAGATTTTTTCCTTTCAGGTTCTAAAAGTAATGTTATTGTTGGCCCTGGCCGATTATTTCGGCTGGTTAGAGCATCCTCCCAATAAGCTAAGGTTGCTGTTCTTCTCTCCAGGGTCAGGGAACATACAAGAATCAACGAATGAATGTCTAAATAAGTGGAACAGCAAATTGATGTTTGCATGTTATTTTAAAGAGGAAGACTGAACATTGAGTGTATATGTTTGCAGCCTTTTTACTATGAATGAAAAAATAAATAGATTGTCTCTCTTGTCTGCCTCTTTCATACGCATAAATGCACAGGTCTGAGTTACATAAATAGACTTTATAAAGCTTTATATATTGTTTCTTTTTTGAAGGAAAGTGTCTAAAAATTTATTTTTACTCTGAAATATACAAATGTAGCAGTTAAAATCCTGTTTGTGTTTATTAAAGCGATTGGCCATGTATCTTCCACACAACTTAAGAAGAACTTTATGAATACACCTGAAGCAACTCTACATACCTCCAAGTATTGCATCTTCCTAACCAGTATTAGGAATTGTATGACACATTCACTTGCTTTTCTTTATAGTTTAACAAAGCGTATATGTATTAATTTTTATTGAAATATAGCACACAAACAGAAAAATGAAGTAAGCTGCAAGTGTGTTCAATGAATTATCATAAAGGAACCCACTAGGGTAATCACCACCCAAATGAAAGAAATAAAACATCCTAGAAGGCCCTTCTAATTACTACTCCTTCTCTAAGTCCCAAAGGTAATGACCATAGTTTAATTTTATTTATTTTTGAACTTAATAAAAATAGCCCAGTTAGGTTTTACTGCTCTAAACTATAAATTATAGTTATCTTTTACAAAGTACACTCAATAGTGACTATTTAAATTGTAAGCCTACCTCATAAAACTATATAGGGATCATTTTGCTTGCCACTGTGAAGGTAAGGTTAGAGAGGTGGGAGGAAAGAGATCAACCAAAGAACTTACATGGATATATGCATAACCCATGGACACAGAGAATACAGTGGAGAAGGATTGGGGGAGAGGGAAGGGAAGATGAGGGAACAGGCTAAAAGAGGTCAATAGGAGTAAAAAAAGGACATATCTAATACTTTCAACAATAATTTTTTTAAATATATTTTATTGATTTTTTTACAGAGAGGAAGGGAGAGGGATAGAGAGTTAGAAACATCGATGGGAGAGAAAGAGACATCGAACCTGGGACCCTTCAGAGCACAGGCCAACGCTTTATCCCCTGAGCCAAACCGGTTTCGGCAACAATAAAAAATTTTTAAATAAATAAAGTGGAAGAGGATGACAAAGAAGGAAGTCAAGGTTAGAGAAACTTGAAGGTTAGTTATGCTACAGACTTTGAATATTCGGGGTGAGTCTTTGAATCAAACAAGGAATGCAATCAGCCTCTCTGAAAAGAACAAAGAAACTAAATTTCCCCTAAAGCCTCCAGAAGGAAGGCAGCCCTGATGATTCCATGGTTTTAACTCAAAGTCTTCTGTCAGACTTCTGTCCTCTAGAACTGAAAGATAAAAAAATTTCTGTTGCCAAAACCGGTTTGGCTCAGTGGAGAGAGCGTCCCGGGTTTGATTCCGGTCAAGGGCATGTATCCTGGTTGCCGGGCACATCCCCTGTTGTGGGCATGCAGGAGGTGGCTGATCGATGTTTCTCTCTCATCGATGTTTCTAACTCTCTATCCCTCTCCCTTCCTCTCTGTAAAAAATCAATAAAATATATTTAAAAAAATTTCTGTTGTTTGAAGCAAAAAAAAAAAAATCTGAAAAATTATTTCATTTCTGCATATCCTATTGGGTGGATGTACCATAACTTTATTGACATATAGATTCTACTTTCTTGCCAATTTTCCCCAAGTATTTATATTCCCACTTCTTATAAGTCCAATTTCTAAGTCAAAGATCACTAACTTTTTAATAGTCCAATGTCTTGCTGTCATATTGCTTTACTAAAAAATGATGCCAATTTACAATCCTGCTAGTGGTGTGAGATGGAATCTTATTTCAACTTCCCAACATCAAATGCTTTTTTCATCTTTGTTAATTTGATAGGTGGGAAATATTTTTCCTCTGATGTTTACATTTGCATTCCCTTTATTACAAGTGAGGTTAATTACAGGTGTCTATTATTAATTTATATTTCTCTTATTATGACTTATTTATACATATTTCCCCAAGTCTCCTGAAGTTTTAATATTGGTTTCTCCATGAGTAGACAGCTTGCTCTGCCTGGGTCCCCTAGGTAAACACAGATGAGTGAATAGCGGTCCATAAGTCAACAACTGGTCTAAATCTTTAGGGTTCTTTCATACCTGCAGAAGCCTCTGACCCTTCTAGAAGATGGCAGGATTGTGCTGGATAGTTTCAGTTTCATGACCTCCCTGCAATAACTAAGCAAGGTAAGTCATGTTCTCTTACTTTTACATTACAGCTGACGAAAATAAGATTGAACCCATAAATAATTTGTACAGGTTCCTGGATGGGGATTTGAACCTGTATCTTCCTACTTAGATTGCTACTTTTCATAGCCTTGAGCTGAAAGTTTTCCCTGTCATCACAGGTCAAGAAGTTGTGGTTTGCTATTCATGGAGTCTGTATAATTGAGACTCAAGGGGGAGAATTTGCAAAATGGGGCAAAAGAGTAAGTAGTTGCTGAAGAGTGCAAAACACATGAGGTTGCCTCTCCTACTCCATGAATACAGGCAAATAAGCCCCCTAAGGAGATGATGCCACCGTGCATGGCCATGCAGACTGTAACGTGATATAATTCTAGAGGGGGCACCATCCCCAGCCATGATGAAGTGCACCCTTTGGCATAGTGCAGAGCCACACCTGCATTGTTGTACACAACCTTTTCAATACTTATCTAATTTTTATAATCACAAGTGGGTTTCAAGCACAGGTCAGTGTAAACTCTTTCTGAATTTTGCTTTTATACTACATTTGAAGCCTCTTTCTGAATTTTGCTTTTACTTGTCAAAACAATTGACACAAAAATTTGATGCATCCAGGGTCATTGTTCCAGAAAACATAAAATAATATCAAAGGCAGGAAATGTAAAGCAAGATCATCCCTGTAGAAACAGAGTTAAAACAAGACCTCTCATGCACCAAAAGAGAGTAAGACGTTTTCATACAAGCAGCAGGCAAATGCAATACAGATTCTCCAACTCCCGTTACCTGGTGAGTCAGTGAATAGGAAAAGACTCACATGGGCAAGGAAGTGACATGCAGTGACCAATGAGTGTTTTTTGTAGAAGCCATTTTAAAGACCGCCTTGTCTTGCAATTACCAATGCTGGTTACTTGGTTAAAATCACTCAGCACGAAGTTAGGAGGAAAGAACAGATACTGCTGAGGTGCTCTTGGATTGCTGAAGATAGGAGCCCGGATAATCCAAGCTTCACTGTGTTTTGTTTTCGGTTAACCTGTTTGCCCTCACTCCACTTTATTCGTTAAATATATCACACACTTTAATATTTTATGCACCTCAGTCAAAAGGTATTAGGTTATTTCTTTTCAAAAAAGCAGTGTGTTATAGTCCTAGAAAGAATGCAGGATTCAGAGCCAGAAGAGTGGACTTGGGAGCTTCCTTAGCAACCAGCTAAATTTTCAAGCTTTGAATTAATTGATTACTAAGATAATTTTTTTTTGCTTTAAAACTGTTTGTATATGTCCTACTTTAAAATGGATATTTTCTTTAATTATAATTTAAATATAAATTTTTAAAAAGAAATGTCAGAAGGCTTTCACATAAGCTAAAAGTTGAATAACCAGCACCATACATGCGTGCACACACACACATACACCACATACTTATTTCTAATATTATCTTCATCATTCTTTTACATATCCTTTGGAGAATGACTATAATATTTGCATTAATAAATAAAATAATTTCTTATGGAGACCAAAGAGATGAATGGTCTCTTGCACATGCAGGACAATTTTATAACCAGTTGTCTTTAAAATTCTTTATCGGGAACTGGCCAAATATTTGGTACAAGAAATACAAGATACAAGAAATGTATTTCTTTCTAGTCCTTTGCAACAGACTTGGCAATTACCTTTTGCTAAAGTGCAAAAGCAATTATCTGCTTGCCCATGCAGACACTGATTGCTTAAAGTTTGTCCTTATCTTGAAGTTGTAGGAAAAGTAAATTAATGAGCAATTTTTACATCCTTGAGCAAATTCAGGCACTATCCTTGTGGGTGCAGTCTGAGGCCTCCTTGTTACATTTGGAGTCTACACTCAGATGCCAGTGTCCTATGGAGCCTCTAAAGACAGTTTTGCAAATTCCAGGTAGAGCTTTGTTTGGTCAATAGTATTAGTGTCCATTTGAAATTGGGCAAAGTTTAACTTTACATCCTTCTTACCTTCTCTGGCATTTCTTTCCTATTCCCTAGCCCAGTTCCAGCAACCTCATTTGGGATGATCAAGACTAAGATTTAGACACAAAACTCTTGTGGAGGAAAAGGGCCACATGCTGACCTGAGAAGCTCATGGAAGGCCTGCATGACAGTCTTGAAAACTCAAAGGCCTAAAATAATCACAAAAGATGGTCTGAAATTAAACTTTAACTAAACACAGTAATGATGGACAGTTACATCCTTGGCCAGTATCTTCACTGACAAGGTCAACCTTTACCTTAACTAAGCCTCTGTCTGTTGCATCTATGATAACATGTCCTTGAAATGTCTGGGTAACTTGCATCTTCTCTTTTTCTGGAGCCCCTTGGGCACAACCAAATTTGGTGGGCACCAGGACAGATACCACAAATTCTTTCATTATCATATTAATTGTTCCTGCACCCACCTAAATATGTGTCCATCATTTCACTTTTTATCCAATCCCAGGGGTTTTCCCAGCTTTGCTTTATTCCACCTCCTTAATCTGTGAATTTCATGTAACCCACCTATGTCCCTCCTTTGATGACAATATTTAAATACAAATGTAATCCGCCATTCTCCTGAGCATTATCTCAATTCATTGAGGTTCTGCTTCCTGGCATATGTCAACAGTTTGGCTCAAATAAACTCACAAAAATTCCTTACAGGATTCAATGTTTGTTTGTTTGTTTGTTTGTTTTACATTAACACTCTTGAAACAGCAAAGACAAGATTTGAATTTTCAAAGAAAATTCAGGAAGCAAAAAAAAAATAGTAAAAATAAAAATGCATATATTTACAGAGAATTCATTTCTAAATATTATTTAAAGTTCATACATTCTCTTTTCTGTATCAACATAATTTGAAATGATCTTTTTAGATTTCTATTCTGAATTAGGTTTGAATGGGTAGGTCTTCTAGATCTGGGGAAATTATGCTGACTCTTATTTCTGAAGCATGGTAGCAAACATGTTTGGGTAAAAATTACTGTTTAATATTTTAAAACCGCTGTTTAGCTTCTGTACTTATTTGCTTGCTAAAACAATAGAAAAGTTATTTTGATTTTTTGAACTTATATATGCTATCCCAATTGATTGAATACTCCATGGATGGTGGTTTGAATATCCCATTTATTGTGATCTCACTGGTTATTGAAGCACATTCTTCTGGGAACCAGCGACAGCTCAGTTGCTCTAAATTGTCTCAGTAGCTACAGATAATGCATTCCGGTTGACTCAGTGGTCCCAGAATCTGGACAGCACAATTATTTTAAATTGCCTCGGTGGCCCAGATAATGTGTTTTTTATTGATTCAGTGATCCGTAGACCCCAAACTATAGATAACTAACTTCCTCAATTTTGTTTCTGTAACTGCTTAGTGCAAACCAGTTTCCTCATTCCAAACCCAAAGATGTAATCGATACCTTTGTGATATTCTGCCAATATAAGCCAGATGTGGCAAGCTTTTCAGTGCTGCGAAATCTGGAACTCTTTTGCCCCTTGTATGCTGCCTGCCTTTAATAAATGACTCCATAATTTGACTTCTTGAGGCATCCTTTGTAAGATTTGGGGTACAATACAACATTTCCACTTCTACTCCTGGGTTTGCCTCTCTGGCATCCAGTCTTTTTTTTTTTAAGCATCCTGGTCTTGTTGGTCCTATACTGCCCCTGTCATGTTTCCTCTGCTGATAATGAGCAGTATTGTGCTTGTAAACTGGCTCTCAGAGAAACAAACACACAGTGATTAGAATCACTTGTCAACTTCTACCTATAAATTTTCCTATGGTCACTGCATACAGCATTGGGAAGAGAGGTGGGTAATAGGCGCCAACACATCATATGTGCCCATCTTTATAGACAGCTTCGGAGTTTCCATCTTAGATGTTTCTATGCCATAACCCACTTCTGTCTTCTTTAATTTTGCTCCATTATGTTTACTAGTGGGCAGGATCTTCTCTATGCTTGGCTGGTTCATTCCAAGCTAGTTTCTCTGCACAGTCTACATGGTCCCTGGGCCCCTCTGAGTATGCACATTGCCTTTCTCTTGTGCCTGTTCCTATCATATCATTGCAGTCACCAGAACAGTGAAAACTTGCTGTTTCTTCTTGTTCCAAAGCACATGGCTATCTGCTAAATTCCCACTTCCTGACTGAGGAAAGCTGCCTGTTTTCAGCCTACTTGTAGGACAGGTAGGTTCTGGGATTCATGCATGATGTCTTTCTCTGCTTCCATTGATTTCTTAGATGACTGCATTGTTTAGGAGCCTGGGAACAAGGAGAGGTTATCTTGAAAATCGTCTGCTTCAGATTTCTGGTAGTAAAATTACATTGATCATTAGGAAAACATGACATGGGTCATATAGATGGATGGTTTACCTGTGCTGGAGTAGAATGAGAGTTCATGGGGAGAGCAGGCCCAGGGTTTGATCTTACAGAGGCAGTTGTCTTCAAGCATAAATAAGTTCACTGTGTTCCGAGGTACATGTATCATTTCATGTTGATTGTTTTCCGATGTGCCTGTATATATCCATAGGTAGCAGCTGTGCCAC
>PVJN01030076.1:0-25896 GCA_004026805.1 Lasiurus borealis | reverse complement strand
ACCAGGCCTCTATTCTATCTAATGAAAGAGTAATATTCAGATTGACCATCACTCCAACACACAAGATGACTGCCCCCATGTGGACATAAGATGGCCACCACAAGATTGCCAGCAGGAGAGGGCAGGTGGGAGGGACCAGGTCTGCAAGGGAGGGCAGTTGGGGGTGATCAAGCCTCCAGGGAAGTGCAGTTAGGGGTGACCAGGCCAGCAGGGAAGAGCTGATGGGGGTGACCAGGCCCACAGGGTAGGGAAGTTTGGGACAAACAGGCTGGCAGGGGAGCAGTTAGGCATCAATCAGGCTGGCAGGATAGTGATTAGGGGTGATCAGGCTGGCAGGCAGAAGCTGTTAGGGGCAATCAGCCAGGCAGGCAGGTGAGCAGATAGGAACCAGGATTCCTGGCTTGTGAGAGGGATGCCCAAGTAGGATCGGGTCTAAACGGTCAGTTGCACATCCCTCAAGGGCTTCCAGATTGGAGACGGAGCAGGCTGGACTGAAGGACAGCCTCTCCCTGTGCATGAATTTTGTGCACTGAGCCTCTAGTTAAAAGGTAATGACAGCTGCTTAACAGCTATAGTTCAAATAATACAGTAAAGGACATGAAAGAATCATTATGTAAAGTTGAACCTTTCAGATAAAATCAGGTTTGACATTTTGATGAGTATTATTTCATATCTCACTACATGTATATATTTGCATAATATGCTTTTGCATACGCAGTTTTTTATAATGAGGATACTATTATGACGGTTTCTCTCTCTATGTGTATATATTTATAAATTCATAAACAAATATTTTAAAGATTATCTAATTATGTTGTAGTATTTATTAACTGGGAGTGGTTTGTATAAATTATAATTTATATCACCAGTATTCTCTTATTAAAATAGTGTTTAGTATTATAATAAAACTAGAGGCCGATGCATGAAAACTCATGCACTGGAGAGGGGTCCCTCAGCCCAGCCTGCACCTCTCACAGTCTGGGAGTCCTCAGGATCAGGAGTTAATCTATGATCAAGGGAAGACGAAGCCCCCATCACACCTCTGCTGCTGCCACTGCCAGCAGCACAAGGCTTGGCTGGCCCTGGTTACCTGAGACTCAGCAAGCTCTGGGTAACTGAGGCTTGCCTGTGCCTGGAGCCAGCCTTGGGCAGCCTGGGGGCTGTGTGGACTGGGGTACTCTGGAGGCAGGCACAGGGCAAGACCAGGTAGGCTGCTCTTGCCATGGACCTACCACCCTGGAAGGGCTGAGGGGACTGGGCACCACCATCTTTGAGAGTGTGACAGTCAATTAGCATATTTCCTTCTTATTGGCTGTGGGTGCCACCATCTTTGAGGGTGGGGGAGTCAATTAGCATTTAACCTCCTTATTGGCTGTGGGCAGTGCCATCTTTGCAATGGAATGAGGGTCAATTACCATATTCTCTCTTTATTAGATAGGACATTTGGAGAAAGTATTTTCTCATAAATATTTTTTCATATCTGTAGGACAAATCCTTAAAAGGATAATTGCTAGATCGAATGTAGTAGATACTTTATATTTGAGAATTAAAACTAACCTCTAAAAAGTTTACATAAAATCATGTTCTAACAACAGTTGTGAGATTCTGCTGGCTACTGATTTTCATTTTCATTGTGAAAGCAAAATATATCACTTTACTAAAAGCTTTATTTTTACCCTTTGGTAAATTTTTCTTCCAGCATAGATTTTGGATGCCCCTTGCATTATTTATTCTAATATAATTTATATTGTTGTTGTCTGTTTTAAAATACATTTCCAGTTGTGTATTATTATTTTAGAAAATATATGTTTTAATTACCATTAATTGTCATTTACCTCTGCGTGGCATTTTCTAATATTTTTATTTTTAGCTCAGGGCATTCAAGTAAAAAAATCTCACTTGCTGACAATTATAATTACGTATTTCCTTCCTTCTATTTTAGTATGCATACTTATTTGATTCACTGTTTAATTGCACTGGCCAGTCCTGTGAAAATAATGTTAAAAGACCAAATGTCTATTTCTTCTCCCTATATTTTTACTTATAAAATAACTTCAACATGTAACTAATCTTATGAGAAAAGGCTCACTGTTTGAATTTTTAGGATTTATTTTATGACATAAATTATTCACTTATTTGTAATGTTCTTTGCTCTAAAAAAATTATCTTCTGAAATTCAGAATTCTTGAGTGAGAAATCATTAAATAGTATTTGAATACAAGAATATAGTATGGTCAACAGGCTAACATTTTAAGATAATACCATATTGATATATTAAAATAGTATAAACAGAAATCTTGCAAGGAAAGAAGGGAGAGAACATCCTTTCATTAAAATAATGTCTCATCACACTTGCTATGATTAGAGAAGATTGAGCCTGATGGACTAAATTGTACTTTACTTTCTGACTATACTTGTAAGAGCTATTTGACCTTTCTGTAACAGAACTCATAGTTATAAGTTAGATATATTTAAATACATCTAATTTTCTGTGTTTCCGAAAAAAAAATTAAGCCTGTTGAAAATATGCATAATGAGATGGGTGCATTATACAAGACTTAGCTAGGACCATGAGATTAATAGTTATCAATAAACCACTAGATAGCCTGTAAATTGTCTCTTGGTGTAAGAAAGGTTAATACATTCAGATTTAAAAGTACTAAAAGGGACAATCTGAGTAATTACCTTGTGAAACTTACTTCAATCCTAGGTAACGGTCCAGAAAATATAATAAGGTAATTGATCTTTTGAAAGAACGAACTGATGAACTGAATGAAAAGTTGCCAGCACATGTTTTGGAGACACAATTGCAAACTAACAAAATAAATCAATTTTAATAAAGTGAATGGTAAAGTTACAAGGACAATGTGCCATATGTAAAGTAAGGTTAAACACATATACATGGCATTCTATTGCCTGCTTCTTTTAACAAACAATGCATCATGAGCATCATTCAAAATGGCTTACTATCAATAAAATTATAAGAAAGTATTTAATTGCAATATACTAATTCCATCATAAGTTTCCTTGACTATATTTTTATTCTTTGGATAATTTCATTTATATATTTTTCCTATTTTATCAGCTTTCTGAAACTTTTAATCCCTGGTCTATATATTTCACAGCACTATTGGTAAAACTCCCTTTTGCCACATATATTACTTTAACAAAATACAAGGTACTCTGCATTTTATTACCCCTTTATAAAGGAAATCTTTTTTTTTCCTTTTTGTCTATATACAAGTTTTTTGTTTTTGTTTTTTCCTTTTTGTCAGAATTTATTACTACCTGTGAAAGAGTTTTGTTTAACTGATAGGATGGGTAGGTTGTGGTTCCCTACACCTCTTTTAGTTTACATTAGGAGAAGTTTGTAAAACAAATAAATAAACAAACAGAAATGCCTAATTATAAATTTCAAGTAGCATAACTATTAAAAAATAAGTACTTAAAGGAAAATATAAAAATAGTTTTATTAAATTGTAAGTGAACAGTTATTTTTCAAAATTTCAATTCTTAGAATTATTACTAGTCTGATGTAAGCTTTTCTTCTCTCCAATCATTACTGTCATTATCTCATAGATCCTTGAATAGCCATAATTTTTATGTAAAATTTATGTTAAGCCTTCTAGAGAAGAATACACTCAAATCTAGAGTCATGCATTCATTTATTTAACAAAATAATAATTAAAAAAAAAAAGCTTATATGTGCCAATCACTATTCTTTGGTGATATAGCAGAAAGGAACATGAAATTCTTGACATCGTGGAACTTACATTCTAATTGGGAGAAATAGTCAATAAACTAAAAAACAATATATTTTCAGGAAGTACTAATATGACCAAATAATAGGATGGAGAATAATAGGTGATAGGGTAATTTTTAGAAAATAGTCCAGGAATGTAGTGGCATTTGAACGGATACAGAATGACATGGAACTAAATTGGAGATAATTTATTCCTGGCATAGAAATCAGTAAGAAAAAAATTAATACTATGGTTATAAGTTTGTTATTAATGAAGAACAAAAAGTCTTCCTAAAATGACCTAGAAGTAATACGGTAGGAAATGATTTAGAGAAAAGGCTTTGTGCTAGTTAATAAATTTCATTGTTGTTTTGGTTCTGTTTTATCTTTTTTTAGTGACAAAAATAGCATAATTTTTGTTTTGATGTGATTAAAAGAAAGTTTAATAATTGAGTGTTTTTATATGTAGTTTACTACTACCAATAATATGTGGTAAGTGGATGATAAGTAATAGAGAATAATGATTAACACTTAGCATTATATTACCATAGTCCAGGTGAAATAATTTTGGATACATTGTGAAGGCATGTCTGAGAAGACACTATATCAATGTGGTATGTAGCTGAAGGATAAAGGACAAGGTCAAAATTCACAACAAAATTTTATTTCTGCAATGGTGTTGATTTAAGTGACTTTTACTGAGGAGGGTGCCACTTGAACAAGAGTCAGTAGGGGGGTAATCAACAAATATTTGTTTATATAAAGTTTGAAACTTTTTTAGGCCATCAATCAATGATTTTGAGTAGGTATCCAAAGATAAATTAAAATAAAGATGCATATCCTATCTAATAAAGAGGTAATATGATAACTGACCTTCACACCATCACAAAGACGGTGGTGCCCACAGCCAACAAGGAGTGAATATGCTAATTAACTGTCACACCATCAAAGATGGTGGTGCTCACTGCCACAAGATGGCAATGGGAAGTCCCCTCTGCCCCCCAGCCACCCAGGACTAGCCCAAGGTTAAGGTAAACCTTGGAGTGTGGCTGCCCAGGTGACACCCAAAGTGCAGGCAAGCCTCAGATGGTGGCTACCCAGCTGCTCAGGGCTGCCCGGAGCTCAGGTAACCAGGGCCGGCCAAGGCTTGTGCTGCTGGCAGTGGCAATAGCAGAGGTGTGATGGGGTGTTGCCTTCCCATGATCGCCAGGTTGCCTCCCACCCCTGAGGGCTCCTGGACTGTGAGAGGGGGCAGGCTGGGCTGAGAGACCACCACTTGGGTGCATGAATTTTCATGTATCAGGCCTCTAGTATTGATATAATTATGTGCATTAGGGATGCAGTAAGACCTGAAGATGAGCCATTCAAGCTATATGCATATAGAAATCATAGAAGCACTCTTTTGAACAAATCCACTGATATTTGCTAAGTAAATAATTATGTGTGCTGACCAGTTTGGTTCAGTTGGTTGGGTGTGTCCTGTGCACCAGAGAGGTTTCCAGCTCAATTCCTGGTCACAGTACATGCTTGAGTTGCAGGCTTGGTTCCACGTAGGTGGCATGCAGGAAGCAGCTAATCTATGTTGTGCTTTTACATCAATATTTCTCTCTCTCTCCCTCCCTGTCCTCTCTCTCTCTCATTCTAAAAATCAACAAAAAATATTTTAAAAGTAATAATAATCTGCACTTTTAAAGGTATAATATTTTAACATTTCTTACTAGAAAATAACTATGTGTGCTATTAATGTGGTATTCAGTTCTGTGGAAAATTCTGTAATAACCCTATGTAAATAAGCTAACATTTTTCAAAAATTTGGACATTTCTATTTTACCAAACTATAGATTATCAGAGGCTAGAAATCATGCTTTCTAGGCTCATTATGAACATGAAATCTGGCTTAAAAAACTATTTCAACTGTTAGTGGTGAGGGAGAATTTTTTACTTCTTTATCAGATTTCCACTGTTGCTAGGATGAATTTAAACCACTGACAAGATGTTCTGTGAACACTGAGCAGTTCTTCCACTGCACTATTCTCCATATTTGTACACTACTAGAGACCCCATGCACAAAATTTGTGCACGAGGGGGTGTGGGGGTCCTTTAGCTTGGCCTGCAATGATGTGAGAGTCTGCATGCCATGGCCAGCCTCTGGCCAGAAGCCTGCCTGCCTGCCCTCCCTCCCTCCATCTGCAGGCTGGGGCATGCAGGACACTGGGGCTTGCCCCTGGGGAATGTCACCAGTGTCCAGCATGCCAGCCTCTATGAGCACCTCCATCTTTGTGACAGAGTAGATGGTTAAATTGCATATTACCCTTTTATTAGATAGGATTCCTTTTGGTTTTCTGTAGTTTCCATTTCAATTTCAGTGACTTCCTTGGAAAGGCCCTGTGGGCCTGTTAAATGAGACTTCAAATGCCTTACAGTGGTACCTCGAGATATAAGTGCCCTAACATACAGATTTTTGAGATACGAGCCGTTAAGTGAGTGCTTTTTGCTTTGAAATATGAGCAACATTTGAGATAGGAGTAATCGCGTGGATCGGACGGCTGCACACGACCCACCACTTTACCTCGATTTGAGCATCTCATAATTTCCCAAGCCTCAAGGTTACGGAACAAATTAAACTCCTATCTCGAGGTACCACTGTATTTGTTTATTTGATCTTTACCATAAGAGTCATATTTTTTGTTGTCTCTCTTATTAATGAACTAATTTAATTATTAGGGGTACAAAGCAGTGTAAGCAGCTGTCTTCAAATTAATATATTCATTAGTATATTAATATATTTTATATTGACATTTGAGTGTCTACTTCCCATTCATATATAAAGTATATGTGTCTATAAAAGGTGGAGTTTGTTTATAATTTAAGTTGTCTTACAAGCTTATGGATAATGAGGTAAGGACATGTGAAACTTATAATTTCTAACTGCAATAGCTTGAACGTAAGTATGGCCTAAATTCTCAAAGAAACTCCTTCAGTATTTCTTTGAGTGTGAAATAAATGTCAGTATTTTAACTAATCCCCTCTACAAATGACAAGTATATCCCATTTTTAAAATTTGTTACAAAGCTATGAAAGAAGTTTGGTTAGAATTTTATTTTAAATAATTCACCAGATAAATATGCTTTCAAATTATCTAAATGTAAATACTGAATTTTATTGAATTTTGTGGCATTTTTTAGGATATAATTGGTCACATTTTGAAATTCATATGATCATATATTATTTAATGTGGCCCCCTAAAGTAAAGGGAAAACATCTTTTATATTTAATAAAGTGATCACATATATATTGTGAAAAACCTAATTAATTTAAATTATTTCCAGCATTTTACCTATACACAAACTAATTTATTAAAATATTTCCATGTAAAAACTATATTTTATAATACATTTATTAAATTAAATACATTTATCATTTGTATAGACTTTTTATTTTGAAGAAAGAAATGCATTTATTTATCAAATCACATTTATGTTTCTCCATTTTCTTGTGATAGAGATTAATAAATTAACCTTTTTTATATCAGGTGATGGACATTAGGAACTTAAATTTCAGTGTGACTTGACTCCTTGTTTTATGTCTTGTTAATATGATATTGGATATCTAAAAAGATTTTATTTTTCTAACATGGCTTCTAGGATAGGCTATTTTCACATACCTTGATCTAACCATATGGATTTACCATGGCAAATCCTTTTAACATTTTCTAACAATATCTTAAGTTGTGGAGCATAACAAAAATTTATTGCTAAGGAAATGCTAACTTTCTGGCATGAGTATATAATACGGATTTTCATTTCTGTGACTTCCTCAAGCATTTTTAGGTGTGGTTATAATGGTTTAGTTCATTTGAATGATGACAGACTTAAAGCCAGTAAAATCTTTTTCTTCTCAAAGAAACCCTTAAAAGTTCTCTTTCTAATTATTTTTGCCTATGTAATTCTAGAATTTAGATTTCTTTTTAACCAAAAACAATGCCTCAAGTGCCAAAAATGACATTTGTTCAGATTATGTTGATAGTGGACTAACTCAATAATAGAATACTAAGAAATTTTATAATTTTAAGAATGTGGCTTATAGAGGAATCAAAGTAAAAAATAAAATGACAGGCTCAAAATGAATATTTCTTATAGAAATATTGCCTAATAGAAAATGGATTGTGTAATTATCCTATGATTCAAGTTATATCCTGCAGAGCATAAATCTGTGCTTGTGAAGCAGTGCTTTTGCATGTTTTTTAGTGTAATATAGGCATAGTCTATTCCAATATATATGAGCGATTAAGAGATATCCTACATAATCAATAACTTGAGACATTTTAAATATTCATAGTACATTAAACCAAATCACTTCTTGACCTCACATATATTGTATTAACGCATAAATTCAAATATTCTCACAGATGAATACGCATTTATTGACAAACATGTGCATTAAAGTAGATGAATTTCTAAATGGTAAATATTGATTATTAGACATTTATAAAGCATTGAATTATATTTATCTAACTTTAAATAACCCTATTCCTTGAATACTAAGAAAGCTATTGATGACACATTAATGACTTTTAGTTTAAATAATCAAAATGAAATAATTAGCATATTCCAGGAATGCAAATTGTTGACATGCGAAAATGTTCTAATTTCTTTAAAGTTAACTTTCTCAATAAAATTATTAAATTCTTCAAAAAATGTCCATGAGGTTTTTAAATCTTTAATAATGGCAAGCTAAGTTGCTTGGGTCAATAAAAAACAAAATAAATGTTGTATTAAATCTATAATAGCATATGCTTAAAATCATTTATAATTAAAAAAAAATAAAATCTGGGTCAAATATTACACAAAACCTGGAGTAAGAAGGAAAGGAGAAAACTGATAATTAAAACTAAACTACTTTTTATTGTCACACCCTTTATCCATACTCTAGTTCACTCTATATTGCTTTCCTTCTTGAAGCAGACCACAAAGAGATAGATCACAGTCAGGGCTTCGCCACTTTTACCTGTCTTGAACTGGGATCCCAGTAACTAAATCCATCAATTAAAAGTGAACAAGTGTTCAGAAATCAGGAAGGACACAAAGTGGAAAAGAAGATAAAAATGAAATGGAAAGGAAAAGCCATCTTGGAGAGTTTGTGGTCATAGACTTGAGCTTTTATTGTGTATGCATTCTGGTTGCGTCAGGGATCTTTACATTTGAATTCAATTTAAGACTTTCTAAAATCTACAGAACCAGAAAGGAAGGAAAGGGATATCTGGAAGGAAAAGATGAGTGAGTGTATTAAACTTCAGGGAACACTAATTATTGATCAAGGCCAATGGCCACAAGCTGTGAAATACTACAAAGCATACAAGGGCATAAGAAATGCTGAACCTAAGTAAGTCAATAGGACTACATCTAGCAGGCACCCATAGTCTACAGATAATATATTTATATGCCATATTTAAAACTTATATTCAACCTGTTAAAAATATTTTTAAAAAAATATTGGAAACTAAAAAATGGCAAAGCATATTTTTTTCAAAAATAACCAGACAGGCAACTATAAACTTAAACTTCCAGCCTTGTTGGAGGAAATGGTACCAGACTTTTCATCTCATTTTTAAGCAGAAAGAAAACTGAAAATATAGGTTTGGGATCTTGGGAAGCCTACAGCATATGGCCATAATTCCTGCGTGAAGAAAAACAAACAAGGTGAGCCCTAATACAACCTCAAGGGTCTTTGTGAAGAGGCTTTCTAAATATGGTATAAAGGTGGGTGACCTAAAGAACAGTCACTGCAGTGAGCTGAAGAACAAGAAATCACATTTCATGGCAGCTTAGGCAGCTGTGACTTGTAGGAGAAAAAATAAGAGAAAAGAGATATGCTGAGAAATATTTACAAATATATTCATGCCACACTTTTTAGACTGTTGTTAGATACCAATATTCACATGTATACAGTGAAGACACAAAGGAAGATAAAGCGAATTTCAGAGGCTATGCAGAGCTGAGAAACATATGAGTTTCTAGCACCCAAATAGAGATATAGTTCAATATACTGTGTATTCAGTAGAGCCACCTAAAAAAATGAGGACTTAATAGTGGGTCTCAAATTATTCTTAAGAAAAGGTTACACTAGATCCATCATACAAAAATTAAAAAGGAGCCTCAAAGAATTCAAGTTTTGCCCAGCAGGTGTGACTCTGTGGTTGAAAGTCAACCGATGAACCAGGAGATTCCTGTTTGATTCCTGGTCAGGGCATATGCCTGGATTGTGGGCTCGATCCCCAGAGTGGGGTGTGAAGGAGGCAGCTAATCAAGTATTCTATCTAATCATTGATGTTTTTCTCTCTCGCCCTCTCATTTCCTCTCTCAAATCAATAAAAAAAATATTTTGGAAAAAAGATTCAAGTTTTATTTGTAACTTAACTTTCCCAAACAATGATATTCTTGGAATGAAGAAAACAATATGTAGATTATTAACTTTTTAAAATACACAATGTCAAACATCCCCAAAACAACAACACATAAATTGAAACATCCAAACCTCACTAGTAGAAGAAACACGTCAAATAATAGAAAGAATAAATAAGTTAATTAATTAAGCAAGGTACAAAAAATGATAGACATGATAGATTAGCAGACAATAGCTATAAAGCAGCTACTGTAAATAAGATCAACGTTTTAAGGGAAAACATGATTACAATGAGTAGAGAGATGGAATCTGTTCAACAGAATTTCTGACATTAAATATTCACTAGATGGATTTATGAGAAATTCAAATAATGTACAAGAAAGTATCAGTGAACTTAAGCCATAGTGATAGACAATTATCCAAAAAGATTTAGAAAAATATAGAGAGGAAAGATATTGGGGTGAGGTGGGACCAAATAAAAGAATGTGAAGGAATTAGCCAAAGAACATATAACATATATGCAAGTCCATAGATGCAAACAACAGTGAAAAACATTTAACTGTTGTTTTGAACTCTATATCCAGTTGTTTCTTTTCCTCCATTTCTTTCGTTTGTGATCTGTGCCTTTGTCTCTGCATTTTCACTGCTTCCCTGAGTTGGTAGAGTAGCTTTGTGTGTTAGGTGTCCTATATGGTTCAGTAGCTCCATCTCCCCAGTTACCTGAGGTGGACTCTCTTGGTGCACCCCTTTGTGAACTGTGTGTACAACCTTGTAGTTAGCTTCATTGTCGGTATCACTCAAGAGAATTGACCTCCAGGCCAGTTAGCTGTGAGGATCAGCTGTGTCTATTCTGGGAGAACTTCTGTGCTGGAGTCAGCCTTATGATATAAGACTTGCAAAATTACAAAAGCCTCTGTGTTCAGCTTGGATGGAGTAGAGTCTCAGGGCTGAGAAGACAGCCTTGACTTCCCATCAGCCCTGCCCTATGAGGCCCTGGGTAATCGCTGCAGCCTTCTGTGAGCACTTGCACTTTTGCCCCTCCAGACCTCTGCCTTTTCAGCTCCCAGGGTGTAGCTCAAAATGAGGTTCAGTGCAGTCAGTAATAGATTTCAGTGCAGTTGGGAGGTTCTGCCTCCCTCCAGTTAGAGAAAGCCAACAGCAAAATCAGCAGTCAGCCCTCTGTGTGCACTCACACTTGTGTGCCTCTAAACCTCTGTTTTGCGGCTTCCCTAAGTTTTCATGCACTCCTCCCTTTTCATGACAGTCCAGACTCTCCCCATATAAGTCTCACCCAGAACTGGGGTTCATTGCAGTCAGATATGGGATTCAGTGCAGTCTGGAGTTTCTGTATCCCTTCCACGAGAGGAAGCCAGCCAGGCACTCCTCTGCCTGTCTTCTCCACGTGTGTCTCTGTACCTCAGTTTTTGTGTGTTTTTTTTAGCTCCTCCGAGTCTCCATGAGCCCCTCTCTTTTCTTCTAGTTGTAGAATTTCCACTCAGTCAGTTTTCCTGTGGTTCTGGATAATGTCCATTCTGTCTTTTAGTTGTAGGTTTGAAATTGTTGTGGAAGGCAGCAGTTTAGGTATTCACCTATGCCACCATCTTGGTTTCTCTGATTGTACAATTCTTGTAAAATTCTAATTCAAAGGTACTGGTGATGCAGGTACTGTCAAGAGAACACACAATATTTAATTATTTAAAGCCACTTGATTAATTTCTCCTACTTTTTAACCCCTTATGATGTATTTTGAAGGAAAAAATAATAACAACAATTGAAGAAAATGCAATGCGTCAAGATAGACTGACAGAAATCAGGATATTCAGGAGAAACATTAAGTTTTAACCAGAGTAATAGAAAATTTAATAAAGGAAAAGAGATATGTTATTTACAGTGCTAGTAAGAAAGGACACTTCTTGGTTTTGAGTGTGGGGTAGAGGCAGAAACATCATCAGTAATCCTGGTTGTTTATTAAAATTAAACTATCCATATTTCCTCTCTCAGCAACACTTAGAGAAAATAGGAGGTACTGTAAAGAACTCATGTTATAAAAGCATCAAACAGACTGTCCAACCTATGAGGGAAGGACGATGGTGAGGGAGTAAGAGATCAACCAAAGGACTCATATGCATGCATGTGAGCATAACCAATAGACATAGATGGGGCAGGGAAAAGGGCATGTGCTGGAGAAAGGTCAATGGGGGAAAAGGAAGACTTATATAGTACATTAAATGATAAATAATTTAAATAAAAATAATAATAACTCATTTATATATTATTTCTGCCTATTCAATAGTTATTTTATCTTATCTGTAAAAAATCTTCAGATAATTCACAGCAGCATGTAGTTAGAAAAACATATTTGATTATTTGTAGAATAAAGAATAGTGTTTCTCAGCTGCATACATCAAGATTACATGTTATATCTAGCTTCTGCAATATGTATATTTATGATATAATGCCTTTAATGTCATTTCTTACTTTATTTAAAGATCTACATAACCTATTCAATAGCAAAAACTATTGTCAATCATGGATGACAAAATCAGCACTTGTTATCTGATAAAATATAGTCTGAGGTAAGCAAATATGGCTGGTATCTACATAATTACCAAACTACTATTGTATACCCAAAATAAAATTTGACATTGTGAAATGGTTTATTTTAATAGACTGAGTAAAGTACAAAGCATTTTTATTTTGTGAGTGTCACCTTCAAGAAACTGTTGGAATTTTTTATTTTTATGTACTTTGAGTCTTGCATTGAAGGTTATGATATGACATAAACCTCTTTGACTACAACCTAATTCAAGTTTGCATTAAGTATATATCCCAGCTATAGAGCATCATGGAGTATGTGACAATTTTTCTTATGTAAACAAGATTTTGTCAAATATGGACACACAGAATGCAGATGTAAATTTATCTGATGTCTATGCATACTATCCTCTGCTTCAGTGTACAGTCATTCATTTTTCTTTTTTGTTTGTGTTTTCTTTGTATATCTTTATAGTTGAGTGACTATCTGTCATAGAATTGTGGATTCAGATATCTGGGCTCAAAGCTTTGCTATTTTTCTATTTTATTATGTTTAATATTTGTGCTGAAATCTAACAAACATACAGAAAATTGTGCAATTAGTGTTCAGCTCACTAAATTTACAAAATCCCAATGTAGCCTGCACCCAGATTGTAAACAAAACAGTTAGTAACACCTTGCTTTCCTCTTGCTCCCCTCAGCCATTAAATATTCCATAAAGGGGATCATCACTAAATTGCAACATCATGGATTAATCTTGCCTGGTTTTATGTTTTATTTATTACTAGAGGCAGAGTGCATGAAATTTGTGCATGGGGGGGTATCCTTCAGCACAGCCTCCTCACTCTCCAATCTGGGACCCCTTGAGGGATGTCTGACTGCCTGTTTAGGCCCTATCCTACCTATTTGGATCAGGCCCAAACAAGCAGTCGGACATTCCTCTCACAATCCAGGACTACAGGCTCCCAACTGCTCATCTGTCTGCCTTCCTGATTGCCCCTAACCACTTCTGCCTACCAGCCTGATCACCCCTAACTACTGTCCCTTGCCAGACTGATTGATGCCTAACTGTTCCCCTGCTAGCCTGTTTGCCCCCAACTTCCCTCCTCTGTCAGCCTGGTCACCCCTAACTGCCCTCCCTTGCAGGCTTGATCACCACCAACTTCCCTCCCTAGCAGGCCTGGTCCCTCCTAACTGCCCTCCCCTGCTGCCCTAATTACCCACAACTGCCCTCCCTTGCAGGCCTGATACCTGCCAACTGCCCTCCCCTGCTGGTCATCTTGTGGTGGCCATCTTATATCCACATGGGGCAGGATCTTTTGACCACATGGGGGCAGTCATCTTGTGTGTTGGAATGATGGCCAGTCTGCATATAATTCTTTTATTAGATAAGATAGAGGCCTGGTGCACTGGAGGGGGCCAGCTGGTTTGCCCTGAAGGGTGTTCTAGATCAGGATGTGTATTCCCTTGGGGTCTGTGGTGGTTTGCAGGCCGGCCATGCCCCCCTGTGACCCAAGTGGAAGCCCTGAGATCTGGGATTTATTTATCTTCTACAATTAAAGCTTTGCAGCCTGGAATGGAGCCAAGCCTTTTGCTCACACAGCCATTGAAACTTTTCTGCCTTAATTAGAGGCCTAAACAGGCCAGGGTTTGTAGAAAGCTTTTCTTCCTCTATCACCAGGGGCAATCCAAGCCTCCTTCCTGCTCTATCTTGCATACTTGTACTGATTAGTTGGTGGGGGTATGTCTTGTGTGTGTAGGGTAGGTATGATTCATTTGCATATTACTCTTTTATTAAGTAAGATATTACTAATCATTTGTACCTGACTTCGTTAACTCAAACCAACACTATATTGAGAGATTTATCCATATTGAATGTAGATTAAATTGTCCCTTCTCAGTGCTGTATATTTTACTGTGTGAATATGAAATTACTTATTTACCTATTTTAATGTTGATGGATATTAGAATATTTTTCAATTTTTTACTTTTATTAAAATTGCTATGTGCATTTTTGTACATACTATTGTTAAATATTTAAACACGTTTATGGTTGTCTGTTAGGGACAGGAACTCCAAGATTATAGAAAATGCATATATTCAGTGTCAGGATTTACTGCCAAACAATTCCCAAAGTGTTTATGCCAATCTGCACTCCCCTTGGTATATATAAGAGTTCTGTTAGGAAGAGAGACAAGATGGTGACCATCAGGAAGGTAGGGAGGGAGAGGGTTTGAGACAGTAAGGGAGTGATAGAAGTGTGCGTATGTGTGGGTATGTGTCTGTGAGTGAGACAGGGACAGTTAGACCCTGCAGTTCTTCCAAGGGGCTGCCAACCCGGGCAGTCTTAGACAGAAAGACCCCAGTGCCATCACAAACATTCCTGGGAGGACACTGGCAGCACAGAGACCACACCATCTTGAGAAACAGAACTGCTTGAGAGTAGGATCCTACCTTGCGACAACTCAGTCTGGTCTCAGAAGCAAACTAGCACCCTACAGCTGCTCTGGTAGAAGACCTGCCACCACAGCAGTTACACCACAGCAGGTACACCAAGACTCCAGACACCTGGCCGCAGATTTCTAAGAATCCCAAAGCCAATCCCCCTTTCCCGCTGTCCCTGCAGCAGCGGTATATCATCTACCATACCCTGGCCATACAATAGGGCTTCCTGCACACACACAGCAGCTGCAGTTCAACCTGACTTTGAGCCTTGGTGTTGGACAGGGGAAGTTTTTTTCCCGCAACCAGTCTCTATGACCAGGAAGGGAGACTGCTGAATTTGACCCTAAGTGCACCTCTTTGTTTTCCTCAACCAGATCCTGCACCCACGCAGGGCAGGGAGACAGCACTGAATTTGAGCCTGGACTTGCGAACTTGAGGTATTTGTTCCCAGAGATTAGGTTCCATGCCCAGGCAGGGAGACTGAGCTGAATTTGAACCTAGCTGTGCACCTTTAGGGAGGATTTTTTTCTGCAACCAGATCACGCGCCCATGCAGGGCAGGGAGACAGAGCTGAAGTTGAACCTGGAGGAGCAAACCCAGGGAGGCTGTTTCCCTTGATCAGTCCCTGCACCCTAGCAGAGAGGCTGTGCTGAATTTGAACCTGGACCTACAAACTCAGGGAGTTTGTTTCTCTTGCCCAGGCTCAGCCCCCAGGCAGGGAGGCTGTGCTGAATTTGAGTCTAGATTGTTTTCCATGACTATACGCATGATCAAGTAGGATTCATCCCAGGGAGCAAGGTTGGTACAATATCTGCAAATTAATAAATGTGATACATTACATAAACAAATTAAGGGAGAAAAATTCACATAGTTATATCTATTGACATAGAAAAAGCATTTTTCTTGATAAAAATTCTCAGCAAGGATCATGGCCTCAATATCATGAAAGCCATTTATGACCAACCCACAGCCAGCATCACACTCACTGGACAAAAACTAAAATCATTTCCTATAAGAACAGGAACAAGGCAGGGATGCTCACTCTCACCATTCCTGTTTGACATAGTACTGGAAATACTAGCCATTGCTATCATATAAGAAGAAGAAATAAAAGGCATCCAAATTGGAAAAGAAGAAGTAAAACTGTACTTATTGGTAGATGACATGATACTGTAAAATAGAAAACCCTAAATACTCCATCAAAAAATTATTAGACTTATTAAATGAATTTGGCAAGGTAACAGGATACAAAATTAATGCCAAGAAGTCTATGGTATTTCTATACACCAATAGTGAACTTACAGAAAGAGAGACTAAAAAATCAACCCCATTTACCATCATACCAAAAAAATTAAGATATCTAGGAATGAACTTAACTAAAGAGGTAAAAGACCTATATGCAAAAAACTGCAGGACACTAAACAAACACAAAAAAAAGATAGAGGAAGATATAAACAGAAGAAAATATTATGTTCATGAATTAGTAGAATCAACATCATCAAAATACCCATACTACCCAAAGCAATCTATAGATTCAATGCACTACCCATTAAAATACCAATGACATATTTTACAGACCTAGAAAGAATTCTTCATAGATTCATCGAAATAAAAAAAAAGACCACAAATAGCTGTAGCAATTCTGATTAAAAAGAACAGAGTAGGTGGGATCTCAATACTAGATATCAAGCTGTATTACAAAGTCAGTGTTCTCAAAACAGCCTGGTACTGGCACAAGAACAGAATAGATCAATGGAATAGAATAGAGAACCCAGAAATTGACCCAAACCACTATGCCAATTAATATTCAACAAAGAAGGCATGAATATACAATGGAGTCAAGACAGTCTCTTCAATAAATGGTGTTGGAAAAATTGGACAGATACATGCAAAACAAAACAAAACAAAACAAAACATGAAACTAGACCACCAACTTACACCATACACAAAAATAAACTCAAAATGGTTAAAAAACTTTAACATAAGACAGGAAACCATAAAAATACTAGAGGAATCCACAGGCAGCAAAATTAGACATATGCCAAGTAAATTTCTTCATTGATACTGCTTCTAGGGCAATGGAAAATAAAGAGAAAATAAATAAATAGGACAGCATCAAAATAAAAAGCTTTTGCACAACAAAAGAAACCATCAACAAAACAACAAGAAAGACCACTACATGGGAGAACATATTTGCCAATATTACCACCAATAAGGGTTTAATTCCAACATTTACAGGGAACTCATACAACTTAACAAATGGAGGATAAATGATCCAAACAAGAAATGGGCAATGGACCTAAATAGAAACTTGTCAAAAGAAGATAGAAGGAAGGTCAAGAAACATATGAAAACGTGCTCAGAGTCACTAATTATCTGAGAGATGCAAATCAAAACGCCAATTCAGTACCATCTCACACCTGTTAGAATGGTTATTATCAACAAATCAATAAGGGACAAATTTTGGTGAAGATGTGGAGAAAAAGGAACCCTGGTGCACTGCTGTTGCGAATGCAGATTGGTGCAGTCACATTGGAGTACAGTATGGAGTTTCCTCAAAAACTAAAAATGGAACTCCCATTTGACACATTAATACCACTTCTAGGAATATATCCCAAGAAGCTAGAAACATCAGAAATAATATATATACCCCTATGTTCTTAGCAGCACAATTCACCATACCTAAGATTTGGAAACAAGGGCCATCAGTAGATGAGTAGATTAAAAAACTGTGGTACATATACACAATGGAATACTCTGCTGTACTAAAAAAGAAGGAATTCTTACCATTTGCAACAACATGGATGGAAATGGAAATCATTATGCTAAGCAAAATAAGCCATTCACAGGAAGATAAATATCACATGATCTCACTCATCTACGGGAAATAATGAACAACATAAACTGATGAACAGAAGCATATCCAGGGACAGGGAAGCATCAATCAGACTGTCAAACCTCAGAGGGAAGGTAGGGGAGGGTGGAGATAAGGGGGAGAAATCAACCAAAGGACTTGTATGTATGCATATAAGCCTACCTGTGGACACAGACACCAGGCTGGTGAGGGTATGAGTGTGTGTGTGTAGGGGGGAAGAGGGGGAAGGTAATGAGGGGATGAGGACAAATATGTAATACCTCAATCAATAAAGAAATTAAAATTTTAAAAAAAGTTCTGTAAGATTCACATATTAGTAAACAGTTGACATTTTCAGGCTTAATTTTTGTTCTGGATGGAACAGGAGGTGTACTTCACTGTGCTTAAATTTATAGGATTGGGCAAAAGTACAATTACAGTCATGAGTACAGAAAACATAGAGATCATGCCTATATTATTATTTATTCTTGTAATGTATACTTTTCCATAGAAGAACTGCAAACCTACTTTTTCCCACCAACACACACAAACACACACACACACACACACACACACACACACACACACACACACATACACACTCTCATTATTTGCGGGCTGCTGACACATCTGGGAGTTTGAAGAATTCACTTCTAGGCTCATTCAGATTGTTCTCAAAATGCCTCCCTTTACAGCTGCATGACTGAGGGTTCTGGCTTCATCTTACTGTCTCCTGAAAGCTTCGCTCAAGGCCTAAAGGCCTACTGCACTTTCTTGCCCTGTGGGCTTCCTCAGCATGGCTGCATTGTCTATCAATCAGGCAAGATTTACTCCACACAATTTAGACAGTATTTTATACAACATAATAAAACCTTGGAAGTGACATCTCAATGCTTTTGCCATGTATTGCAATCTAATCACAAGAGGAACATCCCTTCTGCTTTATTATATATTCTATCAGTTACAAGCAAGTACAGCCCCGCATATAAGGGAGAAGGACCTCAGAAAGAAGAATAATCACTGGGGAGATGGATACCTTAGCATCTGTCCACAGCAAATTTTGAGCAAATAAAAGGGCACACCCCAGAGAGTAAGAAGAAATTTGCAATTATTTTCATGAGGAATTTATATCCAGGGTATATAAATAATCTTCTTATAAATATATAACAACAACAAAATCAAACAAACAAACAAACAAAAAAAAACACACGCAGAGATCCTAAGAATGTAATGGACAAACGATAGAGGAGAGACATCACAAAAAGGGAAACTGAATAGAATATAAATATATGAAAGGTACTCAACTTATCACATATTATGGAAATTAAAATAACAATGAAAATCCACTGTACCAAAACCAGAAGGGCTAAAATAATTGGTTGTAAGAATATGAAATAATAAGAATACTTAAATTCTGCCAATGGCAGTAAAAACTTGTGTAACTACTTTGAGTCTAGGTAACTGATCATAACAACAGTATTTTGTATGACAAGTGCATTAAAAATCATATGTAGTTATGTTTTGGGTATATCATTGCCCTATTAGACTGGAAACTAGTCAAATATTCTTCACTGGTAATTCAGATAAATATATTAAATTATATTTATGAATATAATTTTAGATAATATTGAAAATAAGTGAAATATTGCTATATACAACAACATATTTATTAAGACATGCCAGAAGCAGAAAAGTACACACTAGATTATTCCAGTCACAAAAAAAAGTGCAAAGGGATGAAAATTAATCCATGAAAGTACAATTAACAATTAATTTTATAGAAGTTGGTTATTCTGCTATAGTCTTGCTGTTATTTTATTAATTATATGATTATTATATAGTTGTATTAATTTTTGACAATGTATTGAGCTTCTCATATAAGATTTATGCACCTTTTTAATGTTGTTATATTTTAAAATTATTTTTAAAAACTGTATTTCAAAATTACAACCTCAAAGTGTTTAAATTTTGTTTCAAGTTATATATCTAAATTTTATTTAAAGAAAAAACCTTTCAGGAATATAATTACTTATTTGTTGACATTTTAAATGTGTTAATGGAGGCAACATCTGTATAATTTATAGAAGTAACATTTATATTATTTGAATAAATAGGTCCATGGGTTAATTTACAAAATATATAATCTTTTCAGAAGCATTCTCAAGTATCTCACTATGTAAAAGCTATTAGTATTTATTTATTTTTCCCATAAAGTCTATGTTATTAATTTATATGACCTTTTTAGGTACATAAATTATACCTAAAGGAGGTTTTGAATACAAAAGTACAATTAAAATAATTTTAGTAGCAAAGAGTTTTAAAGTAGTGAAACTTCCTAGAACTGATATAGAATGAGTAAGTATGTTCATTTTATTTTGCCTCAAAAATTAAATTGAAGTTACTTTAAAAATTAATGCCCACAAAATTGACAGTTCAAATATTATAAAAGTGTTTTTCTATCAGATTGCAATAGAAATATTTCAATAAAAATATGACAATGGTTTGTATAACATCTCATAACTGTAAAAGGTAGTACTATAATGCATTGTTTTTAATATGTCAGAGTTTTAAATTAAGATGTATATGAATCTTTTTAAAAATATATTTTATTGATTTTTTTTAACAGAGAGGAAAGGAGAAGGATAGAGAGTTAGAAACATCGATGAGAGAGAGACATCGATCAGCCGCCTCCTGCACGCCCCCTACTGGGGATGTGACCGCAACCATGATACATCCTCTTGACTGGAATTGAACCCGGGACCCTTCAGTCCTCAGGCCGACGCTCTATCCGCTGAGCCAAACTGGCTTCGGCTTAAGATGTATATGAATTTTTTAAAAAATTATTATTTCCTTCAGAAACTTAAAAAGACAAGTGGGAAAACTGGTTAATTCAATTTCAAACTGAATATGTATTGAATAATGGTTTACCTTGTACCTTTTATAATCCTGAAGTAATCCTCATGAACACTCTGAATTAGATGTTATTGTTCACTGAAGTAATCGTCATGGCAACTCTATTACTTAGATGTTATTGCCCACATTAGATGTAGAAATTGAGGCTTAAAGGAATTAAATAAATTGCCCCAAGTTAAACAATTTGGGAATAGAACTGTTCTGTGAATCCTGACACTAAATCAGTAATCTTAATCATTCTACAAGTTTCTTAGCTTTGATTATATATGTGTTCTTCACATCCTGTTTTAGACTTGTGAGAGATTCTGAGATATACAAGAATATTCTTAAAATAAGATTTATTGTTCTTAAATATTGAATATAAATTAATTATTCTAATGTAAGGCAAAAAGTATTATACATAAAATTAGCCAGACACATGACTATATAAAGACAGATAATTTAAACTGTCTGGTTTATATGACTCCAAATCTTAAAACCAAATTCCAAGCCCTAATTGTTATTGTCAACATTAGATGAGGTAAAGAGGGTTGGAAGTGTTTAAGGTATAGCTAGGAAAGGTAGATATTTAGAATTGATAAATATTTATTAATTTTGACATAGTAATTATGAAAGCATGGTGAAACTATTAGTTGATTCAGAAAAGAGTATGTTAAGCAGAATAATGGCCTCCCTCATCATCACTAAAAAATGCTCATGCCTAATTCTCAGAACTTGTGAATATTTTACATGGCCAAAGCTACTATAGATGTGATTAAGGTTATGGATTTTGAGATGAGGATATTATCTTAGACTAGAGAGAGGCCTAGTTCACAAAATTCATGCATGGGGGTAAAGGGGGGTCCCTCAGCCCAGCCTACACCCTCTCCAATCTGAGACTTCTTGGGGATGTTCACCTGCTGGTTTAGGACCCATATCTGGCAGTCGAAGATCTCTCTCACAATCCAGAACTGATGGCTTCTAACCACTTGCCTGCTTGGTTGCCCCTAACCACTCTGCATGCCAGCCTGATAGCCCCCTAATTCCTCCCCTACCAGCCTGACTGATGCCTAACTTCTCCCCTGCTGGCATGATTGTTGCCAGCTGCCCTCCCCTGTAGGGCTGAGGGGACTTGGGGACTGAGGCTGGATGTGGCAGAGCTTGAGGAAATGGGGGACTGAGGCTGGTTGAGCCATGGGTTGAGGAACTGGGGGGACTGAGGCTGGATGAGGCAGGACTGAGGGGACTGGGTGCCACCATCTTGTGGCTATGGGTGCCGTCATTTGTGAGGGTGTGATGGTCAACTAGCATAGTCCTTCTTTATTAGATAGGATTAATAAAGTGACCCAATATAATTACATGAGTCCTTAAAACTAGAAAATATTTTTCCAGCTCTAATGATGAAAAAAAGGTTATAATGATGAAAAAAAAAGGTCAAACAGGTGGGAGCATGAAAAAAAAATTGACACCATTGTTTACTCTTATTTACAGGTACTTTGTAAGAGGAATGCAGAGAAGTTTGTAGGGAATGTGGGTAGTCTGCAGCTGGCAGCCAGCAAAGAAAAAGGCATCTAGTCCTTCAATCACATAAAACTGGATTCTATCAATAAGTGAATAAGCTTGAAATTGGTCTTCCTTCTAGAGCCTCCAGAAAATAATGCATTGCTACTGAACCCTTGATTCAATCCTGTCAGAATTCTATCCATGTCAGATATTCAATCTCCAGAACTATAAAGTAATAAATTTGTGTTGTTTTATGATACTATGTTTGGGGTAATTTGTTATTGCAGCAATAGAAAACGACTACATTGGGTAATACGGTTTCCCAGTCATTAAGGTCAGTATAGAATAGTATAAGTTCCTCAGGACATATAAAGAATTGTGCTGTGGAAAAGTTGTACTGGCTATATGTAGGTAAATGGCAGGTCAGTTGAAAATTCTCCCAAAGGAAAAGGAAAGAAAGCATAAAAAAAAAATTCCACCATTCACTCAAATAGCAACCCAATTATATATTTTGAATGGCAACAACACTGGATTAAAAAGAAGATTTTAAAGCAATAGACAATAAGATGAGATGCATTTCACACCATATCATAGGTAACATTTTGGTTAATGATTTAGTTCATTGTTATATTCATATGTTAATATTTAACAAATACATTTTACTATTTACAATATAAAAATATTACAACTAAGATTTCAATCCTCCTTTAACTACCAATCATTGTCTTTTTGTGTATTTAAAATCAATATGTGTGTATGTATGTACTTCTCTCTATTATATATCTATACTAATAAAAGGGTAATATGTTAATTAGACTGGACATCTTCCAGACATCCTTCCTGACAAAGCCACAGTGGCAGGGGCCAAGGCAGAGGCAATCAGGCCAACAAGGGAGTTGTTCAGCATGGGACAGTTCAGCATGGGAGTAGTTAGGGGGCAATCAGGCTGGCAGGCAGAAAGGCAAGTGGAGCCAATGATCCTGGATTGTGAGAGGGTTCAGGCCAGGCTGAGGGACACTTCTCCCCCTCCCCCACAGTGCACAAATTCCATGTACCAGGCCTCTAGTATATGTGTGTGTGTATTATATTTACCAAACGTAAAGAAAACATGCTTTTGGGTACTATTTTACATGAGTGGTATCATAATTTGAACATAATTTGGTAAATTGATTTATTTTTAATATATGCCTAATCTATACATAAGAGTACATGTATTTCATTAATCATTTAAAATGATTTCTAATATTGTATGCTAAAATATATTAAAATGTTGTACCACCTAATGATATATATTGAGGTTTACAATTTATCTTTTAACACAAATATAGATATTGGATTACATCAATTGACCAAGTTAATGAAGAAAAACAACTTGAAGTATTGAAAAATATTGCAAATATTACTAAAATCTCATATTTTACTCAGCACTATTTAATAATACCTTATTTTACCAAACACCTTGTGAATTTATTTACCATTCATCTAATGTGTTAAACATTAAAAAAGAGGAATGTTCACAAGTTGCAAAAATTCTCAGGAGTTTCCCAGTTCAAGTGATAAAAGACATTATTAGATAAATACATGTAAGATTTAGAGATTGTATTCTTGACTAATCACTTTCTCAATGTCATAAGAAAACCTACATAGAAGGAAATCAATATTATAAGATTGTCCCCCCATCTTCAACTATTCCTTAACCTCAACTCCACGTTTCCACAGTCTAAATCCTTCAGGAATTAATTTTTCTCTTCACGTTATAAATCTGAGTTGAGAAAATACTCCCTTGAGGAAAAAGACATGAACTTTGGTGTTCTATTTGAAATGTGTCCTTTAATAACTGGTTAGAGAGAACAGGTTATTATTGATATGGAAAGAGTTACGTTGTAACTGATTTATTGATTCAATAAGTGCCTCTATGTAATTGCCATAAACAGCATCCATTACCATTAATTAGAGATTATTTTTAGATTCATATGAATTATTCAAGAAATAATTTTGTTGTTGGGTTGAGAACAAATAAAGTACTGTAATTTCAGATCTTAATTCTTAATTGATTTATGAAAAGTAACACTGAAGTTGGCACATAGAGTAAAAACCCAATAATGTAATATATTTCAGAAGATGTTTCTATTAAAAATGAGGATAAAACAAACAAATGCATTGTTTCCACAAAATCCTTACCATGAATTTAGGCATATATTCAATGGAGTATCAACTAGGCTATCAAATTAATAGATGCTGAAGATAATTTAATATATTCACAAATTTTTCATGGGCTTATATAGGGAGATTTTTGAAGGAAAAAAAAAGATTTTAGCAGTACAATAAGAAGTATTATTGCAGAGACTGATTTGGCTCAGCGGATAGAGCGTCGGCTTAAAGACTGAAAGGTCCTAGGTTCGATTCCGGTCGGGGGCATGTACCTTGCTTGCGGGCACATCTCCAGTAGGGGGCATGCAGGAGGCGGCTGATCAATGTCTCTCTCTCATCGATGTTTCTGACTTTCTATCCCTCTCCCTTCTTCTCTGTGAAAAATCAATAAAATATATTAAAGATACTACTTTCTTAAAAAAAAAAGTATTATTAACCAGAATGATTTATAACTTGTAAGTGTGTACAAACAGGTGAAAAGACTCTAGAGTCAAAAGTGTTAATCAATCAGCTTGAATACATAGAATGCTGAAAACTGATAATTCAAAAATTATTTCAAATTTCCCCAGTTGGTATATCACAGAAAGTATATTATTGCCATTTATATTGAAATATTGTATATAAGTAAATAGTGAAGGCCTCTATGTCATGAACCTATTTAATAAATTAATTAAGATACAAGGATAGATTTTAAACAAACATTTTCAATATGGAAATAAGTATAATATATTGCAATTATCCATCTCATGTGTTTCACTTTGTTTTAATAAAAAAAAAATAACCATAGTTTAGAACTAAAATTAATTTAACCCTGTTTCTCCAGAACTCCTTGATCTGTATTGTCTACTTCCCAGGGAAATTACTTTAGATTAAATTTTGGTCTATTATTAAACTTCAAAAAAGGAAAGATAACTAAGGAAAATCACTAATGCTAATTTTCTGACAAAATTCCTCCATAAGTAGTTTAGAGTCACTTTTTTTAATGTGTTATTAGCACTTCAATTAAGGCTCTTTTCAGTTGGATTCCACATAATAAATTCATTCATTTTCAAGCTATCTTACTGAAGAATGCACAGAAAAATGAATAAAATGTACACTCAAAATAAATAAATTCCTTAACTATATAAAAGTACCAATATACTATGATGATTTTTATAACAACATTTCTGCTATATGTTTTGAGATTATGCTTGCCTTTTCTTTTCTTCTACTGGTATAACTGTTCAAGTCGTTCTGTCAGCAAGTTAACAGAAATCAAATGATGTTCTGAAGAAAGCATTTACAAAGAGACTAGAGGTTTTGCTGCCTCAGCTGAGAGGTGTGTCTTTACCTTTTTACAGTGATTTGTTACCGCATTTGGACTGTCAAAATA
>PVJN01030075.1:0-25901 GCA_004026805.1 Lasiurus borealis | reverse complement strand
GACATGAGCAAAAAAGACAGGAAAGGAGAAAAACATGAAGTTTGATCGTTAACAGGCACAAAATGAGATGGCTCGTATAGGTCATAACCATATCATGGTAAATGTTTTTTTAATTCCAGCCATATTGTGTCCTAAGAGACCCACCTAAAGTGTATGGACACAGCCAGGATGAAAGTAAAAGGATGCAAACATTAAGCCAGGCAAATAACCCCAGTAGAGCTGGTGTAGCCAAATTATTATCAGAACAATTTGACTTGAAGGCAAACGTTTTACTGGAGACAAAGGAGGAACCAGACCTGAATACCACAAGGTCCCATCCAGCAGGTGTCGGAGGAGTTAGCAGATGCACAGACTTCAGAAGGAATCTCTGTCTCTGTCTCTCTCTCTCTCTGTCTCTCTCTCTCTCTCTCTCTCTCACACACACACACACACACACACACACACACACACACACACACAACACCTTCAAGACCTGCGTTAGAGCTGGAAAGGCTGTCCGCATTGGTTCAACCTCTGATTCCCATCAAGCCGAAGGGGGTGTCCATACCCCCCTTTTACAGATAAGGACCCCGAGGCTCAGAGAAGTTAGGGGCTTCTCTGCAGTCACACAGCGGCAGAACCCGTCTGGATGGGGTCTTCTGACCCCTGACCCCGTGCTCCCCTTCCAGCGGGTGGTCAGACGGAGAAACAGCACAGTCCAGCCGGAGGCAGGGCAGGGTGGTGTGGGGAACCCAGGGACGAGGGCTTGACCTGAGGAGTGCCCGGCGGGAGGAGTGGACAGGGCGGATGCCAGCCGATTCACCAGGTCCCGTGCTTGGCGGCGGGATGCACAGCGAAGGGCCGAGGAGGACCCCTGGCCACGCCCTCGGGCGCACGCATGCGCAGACAACCGCGGCCACGCTCCCCGCTTGGGACCCCCGACCCCCCTGAGCCACCTCCAGGGGCAGCGAGCAGCCGCGGGGCGCGGGGCCACACGCTCTCTGACGTTGCCCCCCTCCTGCCCAGTTGGATCGTTAGCCGCCTGGGCCTGGCCGAGGTCCCCTCTAGGTGCAGCCCAACTGGGGGGGAGAGGCCTGAGGAAGACAGGGGCCCTGGAGGTCAAGTTCAGGACCAGAAAACTGACCAGGTTCTTTGGGTGGGAAGAAGAGGAGGGGTTGGGGGGTGGAGGGGGGTAGAAAGGGACATGTGGACGGAGCCGTCTATCTGCTGTCCTTGACCGGACAGGGATATGGGGGAGAGTGGGAAGGGAGTTAGGAGCAGAGAGGGAGCCCAGGCATGGGGTCGGAGAGGAGGGTGGAGGGTGGAGGGTGGAGGGTGGAAAGGGATCTGTGGATTGAGCTGTCTCTGGTGTCCTTGGAAAGAGAGGGGGGAGGGAGCGGGGTTGTCCTGGTGAGGAAGCCCCAGCCCAGATGGCCCCCCTGCAGCCGCTGACCTGGACTGGGCAGGCGGCCCCTTTAAGCTCCAGTTTCCACTTCTGGAAAGAGAAGGACCTAATTCTTGGGCTTCGGTGCTGACTAAATGATAGGAGCCCCTACTGTGTGCCGGGTACGATTCCCTGTGCTGTGGGTACAGCGGGGGGAAGAGACCGGGGCTCAGAGTCCACTGGAGGGAGAAAAGGCAAAGCTAATTTCCTCCATCTGTGGGGTGGCGCTGAATCGTGGAGACAAAGGGAGAAGGGAATCGGAGGGTGCTTGGTTGGAGGGACCTTGGTCAGGGGGGAGCTCACTGTGGTATTTGAGGCAGAACTCCGAGAGAGAGAGAGAGAGAGAGAGAGAGATCCTGGCCGAGGGAACACCACTCGCCAAGGCCCTGAGGTTGGAACATGCAGGGCATTTTGGAGGAACGGCCAGGAGGCAGGGTGTTTGGAGCAGAAAGAGCAAGGGAGGAGGAGGAGGAGGGATGTGGCTGGTAAGGGAACTGGAGCCAGGTATAGCTGGGGCAGGGGTTTTCTTTTCTTTTCTTTCTTTCTTCCTCTCTTTCTTTCTTTCTTTTAAAAAAAAAATATATTTTATTGATGAGAGAGAATCATCGATCAGCCACCTCCTGCACAACCCCCAATGGGAATGTGCCCGCAACCAAGGTACATGCCCTTGACTGGAATCGAACCTGGGACCTTTCAGTCCACAGGCCAACGCTCTATCCACTGAGCCACACCAGCTTCGGCAAGGGGCAGGGGTTTCCGATGTACAATATAGTGACTTGACCTTTTTATACCATCCAGGGGTGATCACGCCACTAATTCTATGAGCCATCTGTCACCCTATAAACATACCACCATGTTATTGACGATATTCCCTTCTCCCTTCTCCCCCATTTCCCAAACCTCTTCCTTCCTGTGCCCACTTTCTTAAAAGCCAGAAAGCAAACGTTTTAGGCTTTGTGGGCCGCGAGGCATCTGTTGACGTTACTCTGCCATGCGGTGAGCACGTCGCCGTAGACAAGCCATACACACCAACAGGCTGGCTGCGTCCCCACGGTGTTTACATGGCAAAGGGGCTCCTCATTGCAGGGCCTTGAAGTCTTCAGTGAGGATGGATGGGTTGGGGAGCCCTTTGGGGCTGTCGGAGTGGAGTCAGGACATGCTCTGATCTCGGTGGGGAGGAGGCCGCAGGTGTGGGGTGAGGCCAGAGCGGGAGACCAGTCAGGACAGCGAGAGGCTAAACTGCAAGTGTGTCTTATTTTCGGGGGATGTCTTACTTTCGGGGAAACAGGGTATGACCGAGTTGTGGGCTCAATCCCTAGTGTGGGGCGTGCAGGAGGCAGCCAGTTGATGATTCTGTCTCATCATGGATGTTTCTCTCTCTCTCTCCCTTTCCCTTCTTCTCTAAAATAAATAAAAATAGATTAAAAAAAAAAAAAGGAAAAAAGTCTCTGAGCCAGGAGCTGAAATCTTCATGGACTGAGGGGTGACTTCGCACCTGGGGCTGGGAAGCAGCGTGTGAGGGAGGAGGGCGGCGGACACAGGGAGTGGAGAAGGACACACAGAGCCCCGCCCTCTCTGGGGGCTGGGCAGGGACCCGGAGGACAAGAGAGGGTGAGGTGGAAAGGGGGTGGCATGGAGGCAGGGGGAGGACAACCCCGGGGGCCGGAGCAGGACAGCGGGGCCTGGGCCGGAGGGCAGCCAGGGGCGCCAGTGAAGGGCGGGCCGTGGGCCACGGCTACGGTGTGGCCTGGTGGGAGCCAGCGCACCCGCTCCTCGTCCCTCAGGTCTCGTCCGGGCAGCGAGGCTGCTGGCGGGGGTGTGGAGCAGCGACACTGCTGCCGCCTGGCTTGGCCCTGAGCCCATGGAGCTGAGACCTGAGGCCAGACAGAAGGAAAATGTGTCCCCCCGGCCTGCGACCCCCCTGAGGCCAGGCAAGAGGCGTGGTGGGTCTGGGTGGGGAGGTGGCAGGGACAGAGTCCCTTCTAAGTCGGGGCCCAGAGCTCCTTCCCAGACAGGCCTGCCCAGAGCCTCCACAATTCCCGAGATTAGCCAGCCGAATAGGCCTGCTGGGGCCCCAGGGAGGGTGGGGAGTCAGGGAGGATGGGCAGGAAGAAGGTGGACAGGAGTAGGCATGGCTGGGCCCTGGCTGAGAAGGGGCTCCCACGGGTCGGTGGGTGCCAGGGATGTTGGGCTGGGGAACCTCCACGTTCAAGTGCCGGGGGCTTCCTGAAGGCCACAGAGCAGCTGCAGCCAAGGGTGGAAGCAGCCCAAGGACAAATTCAGGTTCTGATTCAGTTAGTTTCTCTGTTCTGGCTGTGTGACTGTGAGCAAGTTGCTTAACCTCTCTGAGGTTCCCATCTACAAACCTACGGCCCACAGTATACCTGGCTGCCTTCCCAGGCCTCACACCAGCTCCAGGCCGGGAGGGCTGGGGGCATTCCGAAGGAGGGCGCTAAGCCCCACCCCAGGACCCCCAGAGCAGCCTTCGGTTGTTTGATGTGCTGGGTCTTGCTTTCACCTTCAGCTTCTGTCTACCTCCCCCTGCCTCTCCCCTCCTACCCCTCCCCATCATTTCTTTGCTCCAGCTGGAAATCAGGAATTGCTCCTTCACTCTCCCCGTTGCTTCTCTCCCCTAAGCCTCCACAGCAGCTCTGAATCTGTCTTCTCTCCGCCTTCCCTACCACCCCAGACCTGGGTGTCTGCCCCTCAACAGCCTCCTATCCCCCCGCATCCCCCTGCCCTCCTTGCCTCGGACCCTGCCCCGTCCCTGCTCCAAGCAGCCAGGCACAGTCAGATCACGTCACTGTTCTTGCTCAAACCCCCAGGCCCTGCCCTTGTCTGCAGAGCTGGCCCGGACCTCTGCCGTCCAGGCTCTCTCCTGCCTGGGGCCCTGTCCCTCCCGGCTCTGAGGCCTGACCAGCCCACTCATTCCACCTGAACCCTGAACCCTGCCTGCCCCACCCATGGCATGACTCTCTCTCTACTGTCTTTAGAGCAACGGAGACTCCCCAAGAGCCCGGGTGTCGTCCTGGGTAGTGGACCTGGCCAGTGGGTGCCCAGGAGCCAGGCTGAGAAAGGAGAGCCTGCCACCACACGCTCGCCACGGGCAGCCCTTCGCCGGGAGCCCTGCCAAGTCCAGACCAACCTGGCCAGCCCTCGGCCCCGCCTGGGCCTTGCCCTGAAGGACACGACCGGCCCCGGCTGGCTGAGCAACTCCAGATCTCAGAGGCAGCAGAGCAACCTCCAGCCCCCGGGGGCCCGCCCGCTGCGGGGGGCGCGGGCGTTCGCTGTCCAGCAGAGGAACCTGGGTGCATGGGAGGCCGGCCTGGCCTGGTCGGAGCCTCCGGAAAGCTTCTGGCCGCACGGGGTGCCCCGGTGGGCGAGCCCCCGACCCCCAGGGCCACCGGCTCAACCATCCTCCATCCTGAAGCCATCCTGGCCTCTGGCCACCGACACGCCCTGCCCTCGCTTCAGGCCTGCCCCGCGCTATGCTCCCACTGAGGGGCACACACAACCAGGCCCCGGATCCTGGGGTGGCGGCCTAGGGAGCTGGGCCTCCAGGCTCAGGGGGGACCCTCTCACCCTGGACGACCTGGCTGTCCCTGTCAAGAGCCCGGCTCGGGCCCCAGCCCAGGCCGCCACCTCCCGGCTGCTGGCCTCCGTGCAGCACCGGGAGCAGGAGGCAGCCCGCCTCTGGTGCTGGGGGGCCCGGGAACCCCCAGGTCCTTTGCCGCTGAAGCCCTGGACTAGCGGTGGCCAGGCCCCCCCTGCTGGCCCCCAGTGCATGCAGCCTGTCCTTGCTTTCTGCGCCCAGAGAAAGAAACACCCCCGAGGCCTCAGGGGAGCCGTGAGTCCCCCAGAGACCCCGGGGGTCCAGGCCGCTCTCTCAGGCTCCCAGGCCAGCAGCAAGCCCGCGTCGCCACCACAGACCGCTTTGGAGGTGCTGACGGGGGGCTTCCTTGACCCCGTGCAGGAGCTCCTTCCTGCCTCCCCCCGACGGCGAGGAAAGAGGCCTGCATGCAGCAGGGGGCAGTCGGAGGACCCCCTGCTCCCTCAAGAGGTGGGCAGCAGAGGGGCCAGACTGAGGTCCCCCATGTTCTGCCTGGGGCGCCCTCCCCGGGCAGGAGGGAGGGGAACAGGGCAGGGGGAGGAAGAGAGGCCACTTCCTGTCTGCGGGCCTCGGCCCAGCCATTAATGCCCAGCAGGTAGAGGCCAGAGGAGTCTGGGAGCAGGATTTGGGGGGCTCCAGGGGACTGCTGCCTCCTCCCCCAGGAATTCTCACTGCAAATAGCCAGAGGGTCAGAAAGGGGGGCCTTGGGGCGGGCTGGGCAGGGGTGTCTGTCCTTGCTTCGGGCCTGAGAGCTGCCTTATCCTTCTGTGTTCCCAGAACAAAGCCGGAAATCCTGTGAACCTGGCGTCCGAGAGGGCCCGGTGAGGCCACAGCGGGGCCTGGCCAGTGGACAATAGGCCTCGTGGCCATTGGCCCCGATGGCAGAGCCACACAGGACTAAGGGGGAGGGACTTCCACACTGTCCCTGCTGAGGGTGACAGGGGCTCTGGGCCCCCAGGGGAGGGGCGGACAGCAGCCCCTGGGACTTGTCACTGCCGGGCAAGGCGTTCTTCCACCTTTCTTTTTTTTCTTTTTTAAAAATATATATTTTATTGATTTTTTTACAGAGAGGAAGGGAAAGGGATAGAGAGATAGAAACATTGATGAGTGAGAGACATCGATCAGCCGCCTCCTGCACACCTCCTACTGGGGATGTGCCCGCAACCAAGATACATGCCCTTGACCAGAATCGAACCTGGCACCTTTCAGTCCGCAGGCCGACGCTCTATCCACTGAGCCAAACCGGTTAGGGCTCCAGCGCTTTTTTGTCTGAGATTTCCAAGCCATCAATAGAGGGAAGCCCTTTCCTCTGTGCCCTGGGGCTGAGGGGCAGGCCTACCCCCTGACCCGCCCCTCCATCCCCAGGCGGCAGCTGCTGTCCAGATGTTTGAGGGCGTGGCAGCGCCTGACGAGGAGGCGGCAGGCAGGAGCCCGGCCAAGTCCATCACGTTCTGGGCCGAGACCAGATGGAGGAGACGGGAGGGTCCAGACCCTGCAGGCGCTGCAGCCACTGGCCGGTGAGCTGTGGGGTCCTGGGGAAGCGGGGCAGACGGAGGTGGGCAGGGAGGGCTGAGTCCCCCCACAGGGCCGGGCCGGGGGTCCTGAGTGGGTGAGTGTTCACTGAGCACCTAGTCTGGCAGAAGTCCCAGACACCATCTCATTGGAGCCCCTGGCGACCTGGGCAGGGTTTTTGTGCCCATTTCCCTGATGGGAAGACTGAGGCCCAGAGAAATTCAGCGAAGAGCTCAAAGCCGCACCGTGTGATACTTGCGTGCCACGGACGCTGGCACAGGCCCAGCAGAAGCTGGATCATTAGACCGGGGACGTCCCTTAGACATCTTTCACTCACAGGAAAACAAGTTTAAGTGCAGAGGGGAGGAGCCACTGGCCTGGGCCACACAGGTGTCCCAGTGGCAGTGGCCCTCCTGGCCCCGCCCTCCTCTCTGCTCACTCCCTCCCTCCCTCTCTCGCCCCTCCCTTTGCAGTCTTCCTCCTGCAGTGCCAGCAGGAGGAATGGGCCAGGCAGGAGCAGGGGGTCCCGGGAGAGGCCTCCAGGGCCAGGCTGAGGGCGCAGAGCCTGGGGTGGCCCCCCCAGACCTGGTGCTCTCCTGCCGCAGATACAGCCTGGGTGCCCCCCGGGGTCCCCCAGCATCGGAGAGCCTGGCTCCAAAGGTAGGCAGAAGCGGGAGGGGTGGGAGGGGAATCGCCTTCCCGGAGGCAGCTGGGAGGTGCCCTTTGACACCTCCTGGTCTTGAGGCAAAGATGAGAGAGAATGAGAGCAGCTGCTGTTGACGGAGAGACCAGCGCCTGCTGGGAACCCCCCAGGAGCTGGGAGCCCCAGTTGTCAGGAAAGCTGAGTGCCAGTCACCTGTCCCCCGTGGAGCCCGTGGCCAGGTGGGGGGACAGATAAGGAACTAGCAGTCACCAGGGGTGTGTGAGAACACCATCTGAGTGTGGTGTTGTGAAGAGAGGAAACATGGATCTATGAGATTTTTCCTTGTTAACGTTTAAATTATGGAGCATTTGGTCTTACACGAAAGTAAAGAAAATGGGATAATACAGCTGAGTATCTCCAGCTTTGAGAAAATCACCTCCTGAGAAAGCTTGATTCAGATGTACTCTAACTAAATCCCTCCCCCCCACATTATCTCCAGGCAAACCCCAACCCTCACACCCTTTCACCCTTAACTATTTCTGAAAGATAAGGACTCTTACACAACATACCCTCATACCCACAAGGCCGTGCTCACACCTGAGAAACAAACAGTAATTCCTTACTCCCAGCAAAAGATCTGCTTAGCATTCGAATTTCCCGTTGTTTTACAATCACCCATCTTTTTTTAAAAAATATATTTTATTGATTTTTTTACAGAGAAGAAGGGAGAGGTATAGAGAGTTAGAAACACCAATGAGAGAGAGACATCGATCAGCTGCCTCCTGCACGCCCCACACTGGAGATGTGCCCGCAACCAAAGTACCGGAATCGAACCTGGGACCCGTCAATCTGCAGGCTGACGCTCTATCCACTGAGCCAAACCGGTTTTGGCACAAGCACCCATCTTGTTCCAGTTGGTTTGAATGGGGATCTCAGTCAGGTCCCCAGGCTGGGCTTGGTCCCTAACTCATTCAAGTCTTTGTGAACTGGGGGTCCCCTGAGCTTTTTTTCCTTGCAATTTACCTGCTGAAGAAACCACGCAGCTGCCCGCGGTCTGCATTCTCTGATTGCATCCGCCTGAGGGCGCTGCCTGTGAGAACATTTAACCGGAGGCAGCTGCCCTCGGCCTGGGTCGGCGGAGGGGTGAAGGATGGTGGTTGACTAGTGGAGGGAGAGCAGGAGAGAGCGCCAGGCAGAGGGAGCAGCATGTGCAAAGACCCGTGACAGCACAGCACAGACTGGAGGGGGAGGAACGGGGGAGGGGGAGTGGAAGAGATTGGGAGGGTGCTCAGGGGTGGAAAGGTGTGGGGTGCACCTTGCAGGCTTGAGGAGCAGCTGACATTTTCTCATACAAGCAAAGGGCTGCCGCTGGAGGACTTTAGCAGGGGAATAACTTGATTTGAGATTTTTTAAAATATATATTTTATTGATTTTTTACAGAGAGGAAGGGAGAGGGATAGAAAGTCAGAAACATCGATGAGAGAGAGACATCGATCAGCTGCCTCCTGCACGCCCCACACTGGAGATGTGCCCGTAAGCAAGGTACATGCCCCCGACCGGAATCGAACCTGGGACCCTTCAGTCAGCAAGCCGACGCTCTATCCGCTGAGCCAAACCGGTCTCGGCTGATTTGAGGTTTTTTAAGCATCACTCTGGGTACTGAATAGGAACTGACTGCAGGGGCCACGAGTGGAGGATGCTGTCAAGTCCTTCCTGCAGCCCCATTTTACAGACGAGAGACTGAGGCCCAGAGCGGCGACGCAGTGAGTCTGGGCCCTTGACAGGAGGCGTGGCCTTTACAACCAGCGCCTGCGCTGTGTCTCGGCTCCCCCAGGTGCTTCGGGGCCTGGCGGCGGTCGGTGGAAAGACGGGCCCAGCACCGGGAGCCCCTGGCTGACCGCCAGCGGGGAGCCCTGAGGCTGTGCCTGAAACGGTGGGTGTGGAGGACGAAGCAGCTCCGGGCTTCCGAGGCGGCAAGGGTGACTCGGCCGTCGCTCTCCCGGCAGAAGGTGAGTGAGCACGGAGACCGAGGACCCCTCTTCCCTCCACCTGTCACTTAAGGTCCTTCTGCAGGGGGCGGAGTCGACTTGTGAATGGTTGAAATGGGAGGTGAGGGAATTGGGTCCTTTCTCAGGGTGCGGCCTGGTGGGCCTGGGAGGGGTCCCTGGGGTGGATCCCCGAAATGGGTGCGCCCTAGCGGGACCTTGTTCCCATGGTGAGCTCCCCTGAGCCAGAGACTGTGTTCATCTCCCACCAGGAAGGGATGCAGCCCCTGCTCCCAGGGAGCGCCTGCGGTGAGTGGGACGCACGGCCTCTGTCCCCACAAAAAGCCCCACAAGGGAAGATGGGGTCTTTGAGATGCCTGGCGGGGAGGGTTTGGGGTGTGGGAGTGGGGAGGTCTTAGGGGAGCGCCTGAGGCAGCAGCCCTCAGGGACTTGGGGCAGAGGGAGGTCCCGGGGGACGTGGCTGATGTGTCTCTCGACTGCTTCTCAGGGGACATGGACCTGGGCAGCTCTGGAGGCGCCAAATCCCATGGCCTGAGGTGGGTGGCCCAGGCCCGGGGGCTGCCCCAGGAGGGAGGCGGGGGCTCCCCGCAGAAAGCCTGCCCGCCCCGACGGGCCCTCCAGGGGGCGCTGCTGCTCTGGAGGGCGAGGCTCTCCCAGCGCCTGCGGGCAGAGTGGGTGTCCACAGGCTTGTGGCTTGGGCTGGGGGCTGGGGACTGGGGTGGGCACATGAGGGGTGCTCTTCCCGGTGGCGCCAGCAGGGGGCTGGCACCCGGTGGTACCTGGCAGGTGTGGGACAGGGGACGGCGCCCAGGGACCCTGAGACAGTGACTGAGCAGAGAGCTGTGGGGACTGGTACAGAACCTCCGGAGGTGGCTGGGACCTGAGGGGGGAGTTGGTCTAAAGCTCCTTCCTCTGCAACATCCAGAATCGCCTCTCCCCCAGCTCCCAGCGCAGGGGGTGAAAGAGGTCTTCTCCACCTCTTCCAACGTGCCTCATTATACAGCTAGGGCCGTGGTCGGCAAACTGTGGCTCGAGAGCCACAGGCGGCTCTTTGGCCCCTGGAGTGTGGCTCTTCCCCAAAATACCACGGCCTGGGCCAGTCTATGTTGAAGAAGAGGTATTAGAAGAAGTTTATGTTTAAAACATGTGGCTCTCGAAAGCAATGTCCATCGTTGTGCTGTGGATAGTTGGCTCTGTGGGCTAATGAGTTTGCTGACCACTGGGCTTGGGAAACAGAAGCTCAGAGGGTCAAAGCTCCCCCTGCGAATCGGGGGCAAGAAGGCGGACGCAGAGCCCAGGCCGATGGTTTTGTGGGAGGAAAGGGGAGGGGCCAGCTTCCCACACAGGACATCAAGTGGAGGGATGTAAGCCAGCAGTTGCAGGGCTAAGAATTCTGTCCTTGAAGCCATGCACCTGGCATCCATCCGTCCCACACCTATTTGGTCCACTTTAAAAATTTTTTTTAAATATATTTTATTGATTTTTTACAGAGAGGAAGGGAGAGGGGTAGAGAGTTAGAAATACCGATGAGAGAGAGATATCGATCAGCCACCTCCTGCACGCCCCCTACTGGGGATGTGCCCGCAACCAGGATACATGCCCTTGACCGGAATCAAACCTGGGACCTTTCAGTCCGCAGGCCGACGCTCTAGCCACTGAGCCAAACCGGTTTCCGCTATTTGGTCTACTTTAAATGCACCCCTAGAACTCCAGGGAACCTCAGTTTACCACAGCCCTTCAACACGTAGCCCCTCTATGCCTACCCATCCCGTGCCTCTGGGCAGCGGCAGAGCCGGCCTCTCCCTGTGGCCCCCCTTTGCTGCCCGGTGGCCCGAGACGAATGTTTGGGTCCCGGGTCTGCTGCTCTTGGGGGTTTGAGGAAATGCCTTCCCCAGGCCTCCGCGTCCCTGTCTTCATTACCGAGTGGAGGTAGAAGCACTGGTGTGGTTATGCCCGCGGCCTCTTGAGGCCGGGGTCCCTGGACCCGGGCCCCTCCCTCACCCGCACACACACCCAGGACATGTCAGGGGTCAGCCAGGTGACCAGCACAGGTGGGCAGAGTCTTGGCTTTAGCTGCTCAGCAGAGTCACCTGGGAACTTAGGAACAGCCAGGAAGCCGAGGCGGCACCCAGGCCAGTGGATCGGGGTCTCTGGCGGTGGCCCCCGGGCACCGGTGTTTCTCAGAGCCCAGAGGTCCGGGGTGTGGCTGGTTTGGGAGGTGGGGGTGCAGGCGGCAGCACCTTCCAGCTTGGCTCTGTCCAGAGACCCGGCGGGGGTCGCCCCTGCATAGCAGTCACTCCAGCCAGGGGCTGAGGCTGGGGCCCCAAAACTCACCTGCCCCTTGCTGCAGCCCCTTCTTCCAGGGTGAGCAGCGGCAGATGCTAAGGCGCATCCTGAGGGCCTGGCGCTTGAGGGTGTGGGGACCAGACCACCGGGCAGACCGTGCCAGCACCACCTCGGCCTCCGGACTGCTGGGCAGCACACCCCAAAGCCCACCGGAGGGGGTGAGCGGCGGGGGCTGGGATGAGCCAGGGTGGGTGGGGGACACGCGGGAAGAGAGGGTGGGGCTGGGCAGGGGCCGGACACCCAGGAATCCACACCCCCTCCCCCAGGCGCCCAGGGCCCCCGCCCTCCTGGAGACGCTGCGGCTGAGCTTTCTGCGGGCAGCCGGGCGGCGGCGGCGGGCGCGGTGCCTTCTGCTCTGGCGGGCGCGGGCTCGGCGGTCCTGGGGTGCGGCGAGGTGGCACCAGCACACGCTGCAGAGGCGGTAGGCACCCTGCCCCAGGCTGGCGAGCCCGGCCAGCCACTACTCCCTGGATTTACCGTTTCCTGAGGCCCCTCCCCCTCCGTCTTGGCCTTCACAACAGCCCCTCCCCCTTGGGGTCTTCATCCCAGAGGGCCCCCCTCGCATGCCCCAGTCTCAGATCCTCTCAACTCTCCTGCCCTCCTCCCCTGCCCCTGCCCTGCCCTGCTGAGAGGTGTATGCAGAGTGGGGGGTCAGGGGGGCACCCATCAGGGCTATGGCTGCAGAGATGTCACCGCTGTGGCTCATTTACTCATTCGTTCGTTACAGCGCGGCGCTGAAGGCTTAGTCTGCCTGGGTTCTAACCCCGCACTGGCTGTGTGACCTTGGGCAATTTGCTTAACCTCTCTGTGCCTCCACCTCCCCATGTGTAGGTGGTAATAATAGTACAGCGGTACCTCGAGATACGAGTTTAATTCGTTCCGTAACCTTGAGGCGTGGGAAACTATGAGACGCTCGAGTCGTGGTAAACTGGTGGGTCGTGTGCAGCCGGTCAATCCGCGCGATGACTCCTATCTCCAATGTTGCTCGTATTTCAAAGCAAACATCGCTCGCTCGACGGCTCGTATCTCAAAAAAATCTCGTATGTTAGGGCACTCGTATCTCGAGGTACCGCTGTACTCACTTCAGTGGGCATCAGCGAGGGAGGGCGCATGCCTCCCCTGGCACAGTGCCTGGCACAGAGCCAGCCCTCCGTTCCCAGCAAGGCTGAGCACTGGAGGTTGGCACGACCTGGCATCGGAGGTCTGGGGTCCCCTCTTCTCCCCATCACCTGTCACTGTGACCCTCGAAGGAGCTAGTCCCCCAACCCCCAGCACCGACTCTCCCCCAAGATAGGAAAGAGGAGAAGGGTCACCCCAAACCCCTCCTGCTGCGGCGGGAAGAGCGGGCTGGGCGGGCCCCCAGTGGCAGGGACCATCCTCAGGGTGGACACTCCCTTCCCAGCATCCTGCTCGGCTGGAGCCACTGCGCAGTGGCCCACGGGGCCCGCAGGCGGCTGGCTGCCCGCCGGGCCTGGGCTCGGAGCTGCGGGGCCGCGCTGGGCCTGTGGCGGCGGCGGCTGGCCCAGCGGCGGGAGGCCGAGCGGCGGGCCCAGGAGCGGGGCCGGAGCCGGGTGCGAGGCGCCCTGCAGCGCTGGCACTCCTCCTGGCAGAGTGAGTGCGGGGCTGGGCCCCACGGGGGGAAGGAGGGTGGGCCGGGGTCCACCAGGGAGACCAGCACAAAGTCCAGCAGGGGGACCCCACAGGCATGCCCAGGACCCGGGGCGTGGACACTGGTCCCAGGTTCATGCCCCGCTCCATTCCCTGGCTGTGGTGGATGTTAAACAAGTGACTTGAGCTGCGTCTCAGCCTCCTTACTTGTAAAATGGGGATGACAGCAGTAGCACCTCACGGGGGATTGTGGGGGTGCTGCGAGATAGTCCCCCAAAGGGCTTGACTCAGAACCCAGCTCCTAGCAGGGTTCTTGTTCACCTTCAGCCTCATCATCCTCACCTGGCTTCCAAAAGGCACAGCCCCCTCATAGCCCAGCACAGGAGATGCGGGTCACTAGGGGTGTTTGGAGGTGCCCCCCTACACCGATACCGCATCCCAATGGGCTGGTGGCAGGACTTTTGTTCTGGAAAACTCAGTGCTGTCCACAGGAGATGGCTGCTCTCCAGCCCCATGGTCCAGTCACCAGGAAGGCTGGCCCAGTGCTGGGAGACCTCTTTTGTGTGTGTGTGTGTGTGTGTGTGTGTGTGTGTGTGTGTGTTTTAAATATATTTTATTGATTTTTTACAGAGAGGAAGGGAGAGAGAGGGATAGCTAGAAACATCCATCAGCTGCCTCCTGCACGCCCCCTATTGGGGATGTGCCCGCAACTAAGGTACATGCCCTTGACCGGAATGGAACCTGGGACCTTTCCGTCTGCAGGCCGACGCTCTATCCACTGAGCCACACCGGTTTCAGTGTAGACCTCGGTTTTAAAGAAAAGCTGGGAATCTGGATTTTCATGGAATCCTCGGGATTCCTAAGCATTGCCCAGACGTATTTAAAAAGCGAACAGCCGAAACCGGTTTGGCTCAGTGGATAGAGCGTCAACCTGAGGATTGAAAGGTCCTGGGTTCGATTCCGGTCAAGGGCATGTACGTTGGTTGTGGCCACATCCCCAATAGGGGGCGTGCAATGCAGGAGGCGGCTGATCGATGTCTCTCTCTCATAGATGTTTCTGGCTTTCTATCCCTTTCCCTTCCTCTCTGTGAAAAATCAATAAAATATATATTTTCAAAAAATAAAATAAAATAAATAAGAAGTGAACAGCTTCCTGAGTTGGGCCGGCTGGATCAGCAGCAGGACACCTGTCACCAAAGCATCTCAACCCAGACAGCTGGCGGCCTCCTCTGCTCCCACTTGGGTAGAGGGCAGAGGCTGGCTAAGCCGGGCCACGGTCACTCAGAGCCCAGGGGGGAGACCAGGGTGGGCACCGAGGGCACAGGGGCGGGGCCAGGGCGGGCACCCAGGGCCACTCCGGCGTCTCTCTGGCCACAGGGCAGCAGTGCCTGCACGCCCGGTACCAGCGGTGGGCACAGCTGCGCCAGCAGGGCCTGCGGAGGGCCACGTTCCAGAGCTGGCAGCGGGCGGCAGCTCAGCGGAGACACAGGATGGCCAGGCCAGAGCGGCTCGCCCCGCAGAGGTGGGCGGGCCTGGCAGAGGGTCCCCCCCCCCCCCCCCGGGAAGAGCAGGGAGAGAGCCCAGGGCATGGGAGGCGGGGTTGCCCTGCAGCTCTCGGGGAGTCCAGGCTGGAGGCCTGGGACTGGGACACGGGGGTGGGGGAAAGGTAGGGATGGGGGAGAAAGAGAGACCTCAGCCTGAGCCGTAGAGCCCTGACCACCAGCCTCCACCCCCTGCGCGGTGCGGGAGGGGGATGGCAGGCCCCTCCTCCCCCATCCCCCGCCTCCTGGCGGGGCCGGTCCTCTGGTTTGGAGGTCACGGTGGAGAGATGAGCTCCTCCCACTTCCACCATCATCCGTGTCCCTGCACCGCGTGTTTGCGGGGATCTCTGCACAGAGGGGGTCTCTGAACACAGGGCTGGCATCCTACATAGGGATGCGCTAGTAAAACATGCATGTACCCTGTTTCCCCGAAAATAAGAGAGTGTCTTACATTAATTTTTGCTCCCAGAGATGCGCTAGGTCTTATTTTCAGGGGATGTCTTGTTTCTCCATGAAAAAGAAGAATACGGTACACATTTATTGTTGAACAAAAAAGAAAATTTATTACCTGTCTATGGTACGGTAGTCTTCATCACAAACCAGCTCACTGATGGGCCGCAGCGCAGCCGGAGCTGTTCAGGCAGGGCGAGGTCTCTTTAAATCAGGAGTCAGACGCCTGACGGTAGCTTCGGGGGCCTTATATTCTGGGGAGGCCTTACCTTCGGAGAAGGCCTTATTATCAGGGAGGTCTTATTTTCAGGGGGATAGCTTATATTACAGCAAGAGGCAAAACTGGAAGTAGGTCTTATTTTCAGGGAATGTCTTACTTTCGGGGAAACAGGGTAGTTCCTGAACACCATTGAAGAGCAGAGGGCACAGCCGAGGCCCGAGGTGCAGTGACAAACTCGCCACTGCCCAGTGTCCCCACAGCCAGTAACACAGGCCGCAGGGCGCTGGCCCCCTGCTCTCGCATCTGAGGGCTGAGCCTGTGTTCAGGCCTCTCAGAGTGGGGGACCGTGCTCCCCTCCCTGACCCCCTGCCCCAGAGCGGGCTTGTGAGGGGGGGCTAAGGGGGCTATCTCAGCGGATCTGGGACTTGAACCACAGCTCCTGGGCTCCCTCAGACTCCTGGGCAGCATCTACCCCGCCTCACCACCCCCCCATCTCGAGTGTGTGTGCCCCAAGGCCCCTAATGAAAGCCGGCACCTTCCCCGTTACACATCGGTCCCTGTTTTTAGGGCACAGGGTTGTGTATGAAACCGTGTGTGACCTATAAGGCTTTGCTAAGACTTTGGGGGGCAGCGGGTGTGCCATTTTGAATACATTACATGTAACTGGTCACTGACAGAGTCATCTCTCCATCTCCACCGTAACCTCTGAACCAAAGGCCCAGCCCAGCTAGGCCCTCCTCTGCTCCTGTTTTGCAGCCACTCCCCGGCCGGATGTGTGTCTGCGAGAGACGCCGGGATGTGCCGGGCCCGGTGGCAAGCCCCCCAGGCTGGCCCGAGCAGACGGGCACTGGGAGCCGCCTTTGCCACGTGGCGAGCGGCCCGGGGCCAGCGCTGTGAGGCTGGCTGGCGGGCAGGAGACGGAGCTCGGGCCCAGAGCCTGCTGGCCCCGTGCTGGACGCTGTGGGTGCGTGAGTCCCGCCTGCACCGGCTCAGCCGAGCCCACGCCGCCCGGAAGCTGAGCGCCAGGTGGATGCCCGGGCCCGAGCGCCACCCCTCAGTGGGCTCCCAGCGGGGCCTGGGGTGTGTGCAGGGCGGGGGAGAGGCGGTGTGGTGGCTGGTGCCAGGGCTTGGGAGACTGGGGCTGCCAGACAGAGGGGGTCCCGGGCATTGCAGCTCGTCCTGGGCCAGAGCTCTGCACTCACCAGCCGTGTGCCCCTTCTGGGGGTCAGAGAAAGACAGCAGAACAGCGCTCGGTGGTCCATGAACCCGGTTCTGGCGAGGACACGGGAGGCAGTGTGACTGGCAGGGATGTCCCTCCTCTAAACAGGATGCTTGTCCTTGTCGTGTGATATTCTGCTGCTCTCTGTGCCCATTAAACCTGTTTGCTCCAGCAGAGCTGGGCGGGGAGTGGGGGTGGGGGGAGAGCAGGGCTCAGGGCTTTGCCTGGGGTCCCCTACCATGGGCACTGGCCAGGGCTGGGCGGGGAGGCTCCCTAAGCTGCCATAAAGCCAGTCTGGGGCTCAAGGCCTTCGGTACGGGCTCCTTCCTCTCCCGCAGGGTCCTAGAGGCCTGGGCCCAATCAGCCGCCCAGGGCTGTGTCCAGAGGGTCGCCATCACCCAGTTCCAGCTGGATGGGCACAGAGGGCTCCTGCGGACCCAGTGGCGGACGGAGCTGCTCAGAGTGTGGCTGGAACCTCGGAGGGAGGCCCAGGAGACAAGCACAGCCCTTCCCAGGCCCAGGGAAGATCTCACGCACTGGCGTGGGCTGGCCGGCAGAGGGCGCCTCCTGGCGCTTACGGACACGGCAGCCCTAAGGAAGCAGGTGAGGTGGGGTCCAGGTAAAGTAGGAGAAATGACCAGAAGGCCAGTGGCTTCAGAATCAGCTTGTTCCAGCCCATGGTGGTACGCATGGCTGGACACTGCCCCGGGGCCTGCAGCCTTGTGGACACCGCCCTCCCCAGCCCTTAGCCAGCCTCCTGGCTCTGGAAGCCAACCCTGTCCATCAGCAACTTCTCCTGGGCATCTCCTGAGTGCCAGCCCAGCTGCGGAGACGAATGCTGGGTCACAGTCTCTTAGGTACCCAAAGTCAGTGGATGTCGTGGTGCAGTGTAGCGTCAAGACAGTAGCAAGTCTTTATCTTTTTTAAAAAATATATTTTACTAATTTTTACAGAGAGGAAGGGAGAGGGATAGAAAGTTAGAAACATCCATGAGAGAAAGACATCGATCAGCTGCACACTCCCCATTGGGGATGTGCGCGTAAGCAAGGCACATGCCCCTGACCGGAATCAAACCTGGGACCTTTCAGTCCGCAGGCCAACGCTCTATCCACTGAGCCAAACTGGTTAGGGCTGTCGTTTTTTTTCTTTTTGAAAAATGAGACATGCCATTACAGAAAAATCAGAAGGTGTACATGAAAAAGTTTTCTTTCATGGTACCCTCTGCCCAAAGATAACCGCCAGACCTTCTCCAATCAGAAGCAGTTAGTTCTGAGATGAGCAAACCGTGGCAAAAGCTTGAGGGCCTGCAGGCGGAGAGAGGCTTCTGGAAAGCTAGGCACAGAAGTGGCGCCGTGTGGCGTCCAGGGCTGTGTCATGGTGGGACACACAGCCCAGAGTTGCCCGCAAGGCCACAGTGTCCTGAAGATGAACTGGCATCACCAGAAATCCCGGGAAGTGGCTGATAGACTCGAGAGAGTGAGAGGAAAGGTCAAATGGTTTTTCATGGAACGGAAAGGAACTAGCACCGGTTCTTTGCAGAATCCACATCCTCTATGTGGGGCTGTGGCCACCGCAGAATTTGGGGGACTCAAGGTATTTTATTTCTAGTTCTGTGCTACAGACTATTCTATTTTCAGAATACGTTTATAAACACGTTCATCCATTCCTGTCAGCAAAGGCAGGCAGGCACGCCCTTACTGGCGGAGAAACGGAGGCTGGTGGGAGCTAGAAGTCAGTAACGGGGTGCTGAGTTCCGGGCTCCTCCTTTCTACCACAGGCACACACACGCCCAGGCAGCCCTCACCTAACAAGATGAATGGGGATTATCCACTTCCTGGTGGCACTGAGCCCCTGAGCCGGCCTGGGGTCTATAGGAACAATAGCTGGGGGCCGAGGCTCTGAGCCAGCCCACTCGGCCATCCACTTAGTCACTTTTCTTTTTCTTTGTACTTTTTTTTTATTGATTTCTTACAGAGAGGAAGGGAGAGGGATAGAGAGTTAGAAACATCTATCAGCTGCCTCTTGCACACTCCTTACTGGGGATGTGCCCATAACCACGGTACATGCCCTTGACCGGAATTGAACCTGGGACCTTTCAGTCCACAGGCTGACGCTCTATCCACTGAGCCACACTGGTTTCGGCCACTTAGTCAACTTTAAGTGGGAGAGTAATACCTGCCTCTCGGGCTGTACCTGGCACAGGTAAGCTCTCACCGGTGGGAGCTATCATTGACCCACCTCGCTGCTTGCGCCTCTGGCCACATGGGAGGACAGGGCAAGAGGCAGTGGTGTGCGCTGATGCCCATACTACGCGTGGGCACCTTCCCCATCTCCTCTGGGAGCCGCAGGGCTCACAGGAGAATGCAGTCCCATGAACTAGCCATGTGTGCTCACACAAGTAGAAGGCCCAGTCCTGGGTCTGAGGCGGGAAAGGCATCCGTTGGTTCAGGGTTTCCTCTCTGGCTGTTCTCATAGACCCGCAGCTGCCGGCCACAGGGCACGGGGCCCGGGCTGCCCAGCCCAGCCCACCGCAGCTTCGGCGGGCAGAGGACGCAGGGAGGCACGTCCTGGGCTCGGAGTAAGGAGACCTGCCCCCGGGAAAGTGGGATGTACGAAGTGCAGGGGTGACCGGTCCCCGACCCTTAAGGGCCCGGAAGTGAGCTCCAGGCTCCTTGGCCAATCCCTTGTATGTATTTACCGGTGTGTCCACCATCACCACTTCCTCTTCGGGAACACTCAGCCGTTTGCAGAAAACGGTGCATCTGCCCTGCCTGCCCCACCTGCTATTTCTTGGTTGTTGTTGTTTTTTTAAATATATTTTATTGATTTTTCACAGAGAGGAAGGGAGAGGGATAGAAAGTCAGAAACATCGATGAGAGAGAGACATCGATCAGCCGCCTCCTGCACACCCCACACTGGAGATGTGTCTGCAAGCAAGGTACATGCACCCAACCGGAATCGAACCCAGGACCTTTCAGTCCAAAGGCTGATGCTCTATCCACTGAGCCAAACCAGTCTCGGCTGTTTTTTTTGTTTGTTTGTTTGTTTTTTATTTTTTACAGAGAGGAAAGGAGAAGGATAGTTAGAAACATCGATGAGAGACATCGATCAGCTGCCTCCCACACGCCCCCTACTGGGGATGTGCCCACAACCAAGGTACATGCCCCTGACCGAATCGAACCTGGGACCCTTCAGTCCGCAGGCTGACGCTCTATCCACTGAGCCAAACCGGTTTCGGCTCCCACCTGCTATTTCTCTTGGCAGCAGCCCAGGGCCTGGAGGCGTGGGTGGACGTGGGGCACCCGCTTTACTCGCCCCTTTTTTTTGCTCACCCTTGTTTGTGTGCTCACCCTCTGGGGGGGTGGGTTAAGGGGGAGTTTGCTCCCCTGAATGTCAGCCTTTTCTGCCTCGATTCCCCTTTCCAGGTGACAGTGTCGCCCCGTTCTGGATGCAGTGGCCGGGACCCAGGGCCCAGGGCCCGCCCCCTCCGGGACCAGGAGGGGACTGCAGCTCTGGAGGCGAGGGAGAGGAGAGGGGGCTGGGGTAAGCAACTGCATGGAGAAGTGGGGCGGGGAGGGGGATGCAGGGGGAAGAGCTTGCCTGAGCTGTGGCGGGGGCTGGGACTCTGGCCAGCGCTCACCCCTGCAGCTTCCGGAGGAGCTGGCCCGGGGCCCAAGGCTCAGCCCTTTTTCCTGGCCTCAAGGGCGCCTGATGCTCTTGACTGTCAGTCAGTTGGGATACACACGGGGCCCCTCTCCCCAGGAGGAAATACCTGCGACGCTGGCACCATGAGGCACTGCTCCGCCGGCTCCAGGGTTCTCAGCAGGCCCGGCACCTGGCAGGGACCTGGCAACGCTGGGTGGATGCTCAGGGGGCAGAGGAGCTGGCCCGGTCGCTGGTGAGTGGGGAAGGGCCCTCCGCAACCACACCAGTTTCTCACGCTGTTCTCATCCCAAACCCCTAGATCAGTGGTTCTCAACCTTCCTAATCCCGAGACCCTTTAAGACAGCTCCTCATGTGGTGGTGACCCCCACCCATAAAATGATTTCCGTGGCTACTTCCTCACTGTCATTTTGCTACTGTTATGAACTCTAATGGAAATATCTTGATATGTAGGATGTATTTTCATTGTTACAAATTGAACATCATTAAAGCATAGGGATTAATCACAAAAACAATATGTAATTATATATTGGGAAATATTTATTTCTAATGACAAATAAATGAAATTTTGTCTTGAATCGTGGTGTAGCATGGGTAACAGTCTTCATAGGACAACAGTAAACTACATGGCTACACTTTGCGACACCGAGGAGCGGTGTGTTGGTTCCTAAGACCATGGGAAATAGGTGCTTTCCGATGGTCTTAGGCGACCCCTGTGAAAAGGTCATTCAACCCCCAAAGGGGTCGCGACCCACAGGTTGAGAACCGCTGCCCTAGATGAAGTCTTTCCAAGTATGTAGGTCTGAACCCTGGGGCAGGCCCAGGAATCTGCATGCTTCACACCCTCCCATGGCACCCTCGTCCCGGTGCCACAGAGGTGCTGGGGCCGCGGGGAACACAGGACCCAGTTTGGGGCCTCTCACCCTGTCCCCCAGCTCAGGCAGTGGCAGCTGAGGTGGGTCTGGCGCACGTGGCGGCGGCGGGTCGTGCAGCTGCAGGTGGCTGGACGGTTACGGCGACGAGCTGAAGGCTGGGTCCTCTCTCAGGTACAGGGGGGCAGCCCGGCCCCCAGCAGGCCCCTCCACACCAGCGCCTCTGAGCTGCGGGGCCTCCCTGCATGCCCCCCAGGGCGCCTTCTCTTGCAGGGGAGGGTCGGTTTGGTAGAGAAACTAGCTTGGATCTGGACCCCTGGATGTAGCGGGCAGCCCTGTGCTCGGCCTGGTCCTGCCCGCACGCAGACTGGGAACGAGCTTGGCCTGCAGCACAGCTGCCCGCACACGGCCGCAAAAGGTGTGGTCCCTGCCCACGTGTGCTCTGCGCACAGGACACAGGTCAGCTCTATTCTGAGCGGCTGCACTTGGCCGGGGGCAGGGTGGCTGCCTGTCCGCCTGGGGCAGAGGGACCTCTATTCCCCAAGGGACCAGAGCCTCTCCTTCCTCTCCCTGTTCCAGGCCTTTGAGAGGTGGCACCAGCGTGTGGCAGCCAGGGGACCGAGGAGGAGCCACCAGCAGCTCGAGACCCCAGAGTAAGGGGGGCATGGAGCCCAGGGGGCCACCGTGTGGCGGACTCGAGGCGGAGCCCGGGCCAGTGCGGCTGGGACTTGTTGCCAGGGAGAGAGAATCAGCATGGAGCCCAGCCTTCCCAGGGAGAGACTGTGCTCCCTCCCTCTTCCAGGGAGTGCTCGGCCTGGTCCTGCCCGGCACGCAGACTGGCAATGAGCTTGGCACAGCTGCCCTCACACGTGGGCAGGCCACAGGGCGCTCGGCCCACCGAGAAGTCCTGGGGGCTTTAAATGACAATAAACTGCCCTCCTTGGTCCCAGCTGCTTCTCTGGCTCCCAGGGGTCTGGACGGACGGATGGACGGATGGACGGACATGGAGGGGATGTGCCCACAGGCTGCTCTCTGGACGCCCCTCCCCCCTAAGCTAGCAGGCAGGGACGGGGACAGAACGGAGCCCATGTGCACCTGCCGGTCACCACCCTGCGCAGCGCATCTGGAGGGCCGATTCCGGGGGAGCCGTGCCAGGCAGACACATGCCGGATGCGCAGAGGGCGGAGCAGCTGGCAAGAGGCGGTCCTGCCTGGAAACTGAGCCGGAAAAACACAAGCCCTGCTCAGGCGACCTCAAGTGACCCGCCTCTGCCCTCGACGGTAATGGGCAGCAGAGAAAAGGGAAGGCCGAGGCTCCAGCGGGCACAGAGATCAGACACCGTGAGCCCTGGGGGGGGGACTTTATATCTTGCGCCCCCAGAACACAGGGACCGCCGCTTCCTGAAGCAGCGTGGCGGGGGGCAGAGCCCAGGTGGGCTCCCCGGCCGAGGTGCCTTGTCTTATTATGCTTCAGCCCGGCCCATCCGGGGGCCTGGTGCCAAGGGTCGCGTCTGCCCTTCCGTTCCAAGTAGGAAGTGCCCATCTGCCAAGGGCTTGGAGGCAGAGGGGGCAGCATCTTCTGCCCCGGCGATTCGGCAATGCCACTCGTGCCTGCTGCCCGGGTGCTCCGCCCACCGTGGTCCTGGGTGGGACGGAGGTGCTCCCGGCCGAGCGGGGGACCCCAGGTCCCGCGTGGGGCTGACTCGGGTCCCGTCGGAGCCCGGAGCCTCACCCACGGACGGGGCTGCCGTTGGACGTGAGGGAGTGCAGGAGCCGAAGGCTGTCAGGGGGCAGGGTCCCGGGGCCTGTCCCCGCTCCTTCCGGGCCCGCCGAGCAGTTCAAACGTGTCCGCCAGCACCTGCCACAGGCAGCTGTCCCGCGGGAACTCGTTGTCCACCAGGTTGACGAGGAAGTAGTTGTCGTGGATGTACTGGATGATCGTGCGCGACGGGGACTCCTCCTCGTACAGCTTGCCCCACTTCTCCACCCACAGGGCGAAGGCTTCGTCCTGCGGGTGCGCACGGACGGGCATAGGCACAGGCACACAGACACACAGACACACAGTGCAGACAGACAGACAGACAGATGCCTGGGCGCAGACGGGGCTGCCCTTGGGTCAGGGCTCCCTGCTCGGTGCCACAAGAGCCGCTGCCACGGCCCAGGAGGACTTTTCTGGGGACCTTTCTGGGGGCCTCCGGGGGCCACCTTCCCCTCCCCAGCCAGAAACCAGCTCTGGCTCAGAGTCCAGGCGCAGCCAGGAGGGCCTGGGGGTGTGGCTTGCAGCCGCACCGGGGACCCGGCGATCCCGCCTCCCGGCCGCTTACCTTCCAGAACATGAAGCTGACCGGGTCCACCACCGTGGGCTGGATGATCTCCCGCCCGGGGAAGATGCCCCACGTCACGGCGTTGGGCTGCAGCTCGGGGGCGTTGGTGATGTTCTCGCCCTGGGGTGCGACAAAGCCCGCCAGCGCCCCCTTGTTGCCCGGGCTGCCCTCTGCTCCCCATCTCTCCATCTCCCCACCTAGCTCTGTGAGCCTGAGACCGGGAGGCTGCTCGGAGCACCTCCTCTTCTCTCGCTTCCATCGGCTCTGCACCCCGTGGTTCTCCCTGGGGTCTAGCCAGCGGGGCCTCTCTGCTCCTCAGACAAGGGCCTCTGACTCTAGTGCTCCCGGGTCCGTTGTCACCAGCTGTCCGCTGTGACCTCCCCAAGTAACACCCGCAGCCTAATTGCTCTCGCTTGGAAACGCTGCCTCCTGCCTTCGGGGAAAACCCCCGTTCCAAGCAGGACCGTGGAGGCCCGAGCGCCTGCTCAACACCAGCCTCGCGCCCCGCAGTCGGCAGTGACCCACAAGCTGTAGACGCTGCCTTTGCACACCCCGCGCTTCCCCAGGAATGCCCTTCCCCCCTTTCCTTAAGGATTCGGGCCACAGAGGACCCTCAAGAAGCCGCTGTGGCCTCCCGGGTTAAGTGTCCCTCCGCTGGGTCCCTGGCATCCTTCCTGAACTGAACTGTCCGGTTACCCACCGACGGGCCGCCCTCCCTAGGCTGGGAGCTCCAAGGCGGGGCCGGTGCCCGCTGAGTGCGGGAGGGACCCTGCATGTCCCCGGCTGGCAGCTGCCCCCCCCCCCCCCGGGCACCTCTGCGTGGAGCTGGCCTACCTTCACGTCCACGATGTGGTAGTTAACCCGCTGCTCGTACTTCTTCAGCACCTGCAGGAGGGCCCCCACCGTCTCTCGGGAGGTGAAGAACTCCAAGTAGGCCTGGGGGAGCAGGCACCGTCACCCCCTGCTCCCTGCTGGCTGCCTTCTCGGCGCTCGGCAATCCCAGTCCGATGCCAGCACACGACCACCCCCGGGGGGGACCCACACGCACAGGTGTGTGGGACGTTTAGGACAGGTGGCCACACGGATGGCGTCACGGAGCAGGTGGAGAGATTGCCCAGCTGGCCAGTCTGAGGGACCTCTGCCAGCCCAACCCCGTTAGGCAGAGAGGCCCACGGAGAAGGCACGGTAAAGCTGGCGAGACAGGCCTGCCCCATCCCACCCGTCCCCTCCCTGGAGGTGACTGACTAGTGCAGTGGTTCTCAACCTTCCTAATGCCGTGACCCTTGCATACAGTTCCTCATGGGGTGGTGACCCCCAACCATGAAATGTTGCTATTGTTACGCATCGTGATGTAAACATCTGCATTTTCCGATGGTCTTAGGCGACCCCCGTGAAAGGGTCGTTCAACCCCCACAAAGGGGTCTCGACCCACAGGTTGAGAACCGCTGGACTAGTGGCTTCCCCGGCACCAACTGGATCAGGGATTAAGCTGGGTTTCCTCAGTCATGCGCCGTAATGCCCATAGCACTGCAGGGTGGGCCTCATGCCCATTTCACGGATGAGGCAAGTGGAGGGCAGGTGAGGACCGGGCCCACTGGGGATAAACAGCAGAGCCGTCTTCACATGGGGGTCACTCTCATCGGGCCCCAAGGACGCAGCGGGTGTGACTTTCACCCCAGCAGCCCCGGAGAGAGGTGTCTGCTCGGAAGAGGAGCGAGTGCTTCCTTTTCCTCCCAGTGCTAAGCCCTGCGTGCCTTGTCACGCCTCCTCCCCACAACACGGGGTGATCCGTCCCCCACTGAGGAGGCGGAGGCTCGGAGCAGTCAGAGGACCCCACCCAGGCCTGCCCTCAAGCGGGAGCTCCCGTCCGCCTGGGTCCAGTGCTGCTCAGTGAAGGGCCCCGAGAGGAAGCTTCCGGTGCCCACCCCCCTCCTTGCCCCCGCACACCTTCTGGAAGACGTAGCCCCCGCTGGGCCCCCAGCCCACCACCGGGTCGGAGGACGGCCTCCCGTTGATGTTGGGCTGCGAGTTGATGGTGAGGATGCCCTGCCGGTTCACGCGCAGCAGCTCCTCCTTCATCAGGCTGGTCTCGGCCGCCAGCGGCTCGTCGTTCCAGGGCAGGCAGGTGACCTGGGACGGGGGAGCCGGGCCGGGCTGACGGGAGACACCCACCCGGCCTGTCTCTGCCTCGGGGAGCCCCTCCTCCCCACCTCCCCGGCCCCCAGCTGGCGACTTCCCAACTCACCCTTCTCCCTGGGCCGAGGCGCCACGTCCGGAGCGGAAGGAGGAGGTGAGGGTGGGCGGGCCACAGGGAGGTGGGGCGGGGGGTAAGCAGGGACCCCACCGAGCACCACTCACTGGATAGCCGCTCCGGTTGGGCTCCCCCGAGAGGTAGTGGACGAAGACGTCGAAGACGCTCTCCTCGCCGGCCAGCTCCTCCCCCCACATCTTCAGCAGCTCCTGCC
>PVJN01030074.1:0-25902 GCA_004026805.1 Lasiurus borealis | reverse complement strand
TCATCTTTTTTTTACGTTTTTTATTATTTTTTAAAATAAATCTTTATTGTTCAGTTTACTACAGACGTTTCTCTCCCCCGCTCCATAACTCCCCTCCACCTGATTCTCCTCCCCCCAGCCCATGCCATTATCCCCTGCCACTGTACTCATCCATAGGTGTAAGATTTTTGTCCAATCTCTTCCCACAACCTTCACACCTTCTTCACCCTGAGAATTGTCAGTCCATTCCCTCCCTATATCCCTGATTCTATTATATTCACCAGTTTATTCTGTTCATCAGATTTTTAAATCATTTGAATTTTAGATTCACTTCTTGATAGGTATATATTTGTTATCATTTTGTTGTTCATAGTTTTTATCTTTACCTTTTCTTCTTTTTCCTCTTCTTAAAGAATTCCTTTCAGTATTTCATATAATCTTGGTTTGGTGATGATGAACTCCTTTAGCTTTTTCTTATCTCTGAAGCTCTTTATCTAACCTTCAATTCTGAATGATAGCTTTGTTGCGTAGAGTAATCTCAGTTGTAGGTTCTTGCTAGTCATCACTTTGAATATTTCCTGCCACTCCCTTCTGGCCTGCATAGTTTTTGTTGAGAAATCAGCTGACAGTCGTATGGGTACTCCCATGTAGGTAACTAACTGTTTTCCTCTTGCTGCTTTCAAGATTCTCTCTTTGTCTTTTGCCCATGCATTTTAATTATGATGTGTCTTGGTGTGGTCCTCTTTAGATTTCTTTTGTTTGGGGTTGTCTGCACTTCCTGAACTTGTAAGTCCATTTCTTTCACCAGGTAGGGAAAGTTTTCAGTCATTATTTCTTCAAATAGATTTTCAGTATCTAGCTCTCTCTCTTCTGGCACCCCCATAATTCTGATGTTGGTACATTTGAAGTTGTTCCAGAGGCTCCTTACAGTATCTTCACATTTTTGGGCTCTTTTAGTTTTTCTGGTTGAGTGTTTTTTGCTTCCACTTATTTCAGATCTTTGGTTTGATTCTTGGGGTCCTCTAAGCTGCTGTTGGATTTGTGTATATTATTCTTTATTTCAGACAGTGTATGCTTAATTTCTGACTGGTCCTTTTTTCATTTTTTTGGCATTCTCAGTAAGATCCTTAAAGGTCTCACTAAGTTTCTCAGTGGTTTGTAGAAGATTCTTGAATAACCTTATAAATGTGGTTTTGAACTCTATGTCCAGTAGTTTGCTTTCCTCCATTTTTTTCATTCATGATGTGTTACTTTCTCTCTGCATTTTGGTTGCTTCCTTGTGTTGATGGAGCGGCTTTGTGTACTAGTTGTCCTTTATGGCCTAGTAGCTCTGCCTTCCCAAACAACCTGAGGTGGACACTCTTGTTGCTGAGTACACAGTCTTGTTGTAGTTAAGCCTTGATTGCTGTTGGTACACTGGGAGGGACTGACCTCTAGACCAATTGACTGTGAGGATTATCTATGTCTATAATGGAAGCACTGCTATGCTGGAGACACTCCTGTGGGGCAGGACTTTCTTCAGTGGGGCTTTGGTGCTCACAGAATCTGCCTCTTGAGTGTGTCACTCATATATGTGAGGAGTTGAAATCTGCTGTCGTCTCACACTGACCTCTAGGTAAACTGGTTCCTGAATCTCCATGGAGGTGCAAATCAGCTACTGTCTGAGGCCACCCAGCAGGATCTACAGGGAGATCTGCAGATATCTCTTCTTTTCTTGGAGTTTGGAAGTTTTGGAGTTATCTGACCCAGTTGCAATTTGTTAGATTAAGCTGTGAGAGGGCAGGCCCTTCATATGCAAAAGCCACTGCACACAGATCAGTGAGTTTGTAAATTGGGTGGGGCAGGGTCTCAGGGAACTACTAGGCTAGGGTCTGGCAAATAGCAATGGCTGCCAGTCTGGCCTTTCTATGTCTCCATGTTTCTGTGTTCTGTGTTCCATGTCCAGCACCCCAGAATAGTAAACAATGATTTCTGTGTGCACCTCTGCGAGAAAGCCACCCTCCCTTTCCAATCTGATGGCAGACAGTCCAGTTTCTCCTTGTATGAGTCTGGGTCCCCAGAATCTTGCCTGAAACTAGAGTTCAGAGCAGTTGGGAACTTGTAACTTCCTCTCAATTGAAAAAAAAAAACAAACACAAAACAGCACACACCAGCCTGATTCATGCATCTCCATACCTCTGCACGTCCTACCAGGTCTCAATGCGCTTTTTTTTTCTTTGCTTATAATTTTAGAACTTCCACTTCACTAGCTTTCCGTGATTCTGGGGGACAGTCGTTTTGTCTTTTAGTTGTAGTTTTGGTGTGGTTGTGAGTGGAAGCACTTACAGATGTATACCTATGCCGCCATCTTGGTTCTCTCCAGAAATCATATTTTTATAACTTTGGAAATTATCCAACGGCTTGCAACATCTGAAGAGATTTTATTTAACTCTAGAAAAATGGCAGTGAGCTTTCCAGTTTTTAACTTTCCCTCTCCTAGTTTCACAGTAACTTTGAAAACCAGCAGCCTCATAATTATGCTAGTTGTTCAAACCAACAGCCTGTTGAACACTGGAAGCTGGAAGATCATGTTTGGAGCACCTCAGAGATCCTGATCCTTAGAGAACAGTAAGTGTTTAACTTGTTTCATAGCCCCCTGAAAAAGCCCCATTCATAAGAGATAGGGGAGAAACCTTAAAATATATTAGTAGAACCTCTTATCACAAATCAGGGTTGCTCTAGTTGGTCTTTCATTTAAATAAGATGATGTCTGAAACTACCTATTTTCTAATTCTCTCTAGGATGGGAAAGATCATGACCTGGGAAGGATACCACTCATATCACATATCTGCCAGGTATGTAAATCCATGAAAGATATCAGCTGAAAAACATTATATTAAAATGCAACTAGAGCCATCTTCCTGTGTCTTATGCAGATTATATAATTGTGACTAGGTATCACCATGGACAGTGCATTGTAGCTTTTATCTGACTGTGTGCATCTAGTCTCCAATTTTCCCAGAGAACTGAAAGGCTTGACCAGGACTCCATTTTCAAGTCTGAACCGATCCTGATCTCTAAAACACTCACTGGACAGATGATATAACTGTATAAGGTATTAATCAGAAGTTATGAAAATGAGAACTTCTTTCTCATTCTAATTTGCTTCCTTCTTATTCTAAGCATTGAGAATGAGTGGTTTAGACTACTCATAGTGCCTAATGGGAAAAGATTGATCTTACAAATAACTGGGCTAAATTTTGGATCGAAAGTTATGAATAATTAGAGATAATCACAATATCTAATGCAGTATATTGATTTTAAAAAATTATTGACTTAATAGTACGTACTTACCCAGAGAAAAGTTTGAAAAAATAATCCAAATAAAATATTACTTTCCATCTCTTTCTTTTATATTTATTTATTTGTTTATTTACTTATTTATTTATTTAATACATTATTGATTTCCGAGAGGAAGGGAGAGGTAGGGAGAGAGAGATAGAAACATCAATGATGAGAATCATTGATCGGCTGCCTTCTGCGTGCCCTCTATTGGGGATCAAGCCTGCAACCCAGCATTACTCTGTCCAGAAATTAAATGGTGACTTCCAAATTCATAGGTCAAAGCTTAACCATTGAGAAACACCAGTTGGACTTCATTTGTTTCTCATTAATAATTTCTACCTACTACAAATTGTCAAATTGTATTCTTAATTTTTATTGTTTTGTACCTTATTTATCTGAGTAATTTTATACACAGAAATTTATATAGTATTAATGTTCCCTATGACATCTGATTTGTGGATAAAATAAACATTTGTGGGGTTGTCAAGGAAAATCATCACCATTTTTCCTTTCTGAAAAATACCTTTTCATAAGTAAAATATTTGGGAAAAATGTGTTTATAACTTTGGAATTACCTATACATGTAGAATTATGTGCATTATATTTAATAATGAAATAATTTCAATTTCTACTATAAACCACATAATTTTATCATAAGTTTTAATAGAAAATACTTCACTTAAAAACATGACAAAAATTGCTTTGTGGTTATGTCTAAACAGACAATGTAAAGTGTGCAGCAAACGTTTGTTAAAATAAGATTGGGTGAATTCTGTGTTACATGAAGTGGATAATTGCAAAGTTTTCATTTGACTTTCCTCATTTATATTAGGTAATTGTATTTATGTGTAAAATTTTAAAATTTTTAAATAGAGGCAAAACTTATAAAATGCATATTTAAAAGTACAGTTTATATTAGAAAAAAAATATGTTGCCCATAGCCCAATATTAAATTGGAAAAAGTTCAACCTAAAGCACATTAAACAAAAATAACTTTGAATATCTCATATATTAATGCCAGGCTCCAGTTAATCTTTTAAGATTTATGAAATTAACATTTTTATCTGTTTAATATTTGATTAACTGTCAGAAGTATTTTCTTGCTATAAAAGCAAGCAATTTTATAATTGATGATTCAGAGTTTACTGTTTTGAAGAAGTCTTAATTAAAAAATAGATTAGTTTATCAGAATAATTAAAAATTAATTGAAATTTAAATTTTATCACATTCAGATGAGTTTTCCTCTTAACAATGTGGGAACACTTCCACTCTGTGTGTGTGTGTGTGTGTGTGTGTGTGTGTGTGTGTGTAAGGTTTAAGTTTATTCATACATTATTCCCCAGTCCTTCTTCATCGTGGTATCCACTTTGGGAAACACATAACTTTCGATTTGATTTTGTACATACAATTTCATCTGATAATTACTTATGCCATATAAAAAATAATAGCAGCATAGTTTCTTAATAAAGTCCTTACTTTCAAGACGCTATCACAAAGCTCAGACTTAATATTATTGTAATTGTATTTTGAAGTTTTCTAAAAATTTATATATTTTATGTAAAAGGCAACTTATTTATATTGTTATTATCTAAATTATCATACTCTAAATAGACTTAGGGCAATTTACAATCTGTAACCTCTTGCTATCTCACAGATATAAAACAACTTTCTATAAACTGTAGTCTTTTAAAAACATATATTTAGAATTGTCCTATCTAAATTCTAAGGACAGAAAAAAGTCGTTTTGCATAAATCATTTTTTTTTTGCATTAAGCAATAATGGAAGGACTGGGACTCTTCATTTATTTGTTTATTAGTCTTGGTATCCATTATAGCTTAGAGTTGTCCCCCAAAGTGCTTAAGGTAGATTATTCTATAAGTACTAACTACTTTAACAATGACTTAACATGTTATTAAAGAGTAGCCTCATTTTCAAAATAAAAATTGCAAGTATATTTCTCAATCTTTTGAGATTGTATCAAGAGGTATGTTATATTTTCACCGTGATCCTCATGCCTCTGCTTGCTTCCAACATCCTATATAATAAAAGAGAAAGATGTAAATTGCTATACCTCTGCTATACTCACCAGCCAATCAGGAGTGAGTATGCAAATTAATCTGACAAAGATGTAGGGTTAATTTGTATACACAGGCGCCAGGTGAAGAGCAGAGCATGAGAGCCTGCAGAGTGGAATTGCTTGGGGAACTTGGCTCCGCAAGCAGCCAGATGGAGAGCAGAGAGAGAGAGCTGGCAGTTTGTTGGACTTGGCAGAGCAGGAGGTTGTGGGACTTGGGATGGAGACAGAGCAGGAAAGGAAAACCCAGAACGTGGAGAGCACCAGAAATTCTGAGAGAAGTACTTCTGGTGGCAGCCCCAGAACCGGAAGTGGAAGCCCAGAGCACAGGGAGCACCAGGAATGCTGGGAATCATAGTTTTGGTGGCAGATGGATCTCCTAGACACTAGAGCAAGTTACTGTTTCAGTGAGGGATAGAGAGAAAGTAAAGGTGAGAGACATAAGTAAAATCAGAGTGTCTAGGAAAAAGTAAAGGGAAGATATCCTAAAACTTTCAGGAAATCTCTACCAATGAAGCAAAGAAAAAAAAGTATGCCTCTATTATTCTGTGAGCAACAAACCAAACTGGGTTGGGGTCTCAGACAATTTGCTCATATGATTGCAAAGACAGACAGAAACTCCCAGATTAGAGAAGGCTCCCCTGAGGGCTCCCCAATTGGAAAGGATGCAGGTCGGGCTGAGGGAACCCTCTCCCCCGTGCACGAATCTTTGTGCACTGGGCCCCTAGTCTATAATAATAAAAGCATAATATGCTAATGATTTCCAGATGAAGTTGGAGCTGTGAGGGAAACCCAGGTCCCAGTGCCTGCCAGTGGCCAGAGGAAAGCTAGTGCCTGCAGCCAGGGGAAGGAAGGCATGCTCTTGCAGAATTTCGTACATTGGGCCTCTAGTCCTATATAATAAAGAGCTAATATGTTAATTATACTAAGGAGTAGAACAACTGTCTGGACAACCTTTTGGATGAAGTTGGTGCTGCGAGGGCTGAGCCCCTTGCATGAATTTCATGCATTGGGCCTCTAGTCTGTATATATAAACATAACACATTTGGCTTCTGAAAAACATTAGGTTAATGTGCTAGCAGTGGGTTTTTAAATATAAATGGAAAGCTTGGCTACAAAAATTGTGGCAAAAATATACAAGGTATTATTGTTAATAAGTCAACCCTTTTCAGGGATATTACTTGGCAACAAATTTGTAACAATATTTACCCCTCCCCCGTACGCCCCTAATGGACAAATACATACTCCTACCACAGTGACATCTATGTATGTGGAGAACAATGTTGAGGAATTGAGAAGACTTGTACACTTTTCAATACTAACATAAAGGCTGGTAACAAAGTTGGATTTTTTAATACTGTCAGAGGACTGGACCAGGCCTCCAGGGCAGGTCTGACTGGGGCCAGCTGATAGTATGTGAGTTCTTGACTTCCTGAAGGAAAGATTTTACAGCATAAGCCCAGGTAATTTTGATAGTGCATGTATTATTATTATTATTTACTGTTTTAATATTTAGTCTCTTCCTGATTATAAAAATAACACGTGCTTGCTGTAAGTATTAGATTGCAGAAAACTGGGACACTTAACATTTCCCACAGAATCCCATTCTCAGAGACAACTACTTCTCTGTCTTGTAAATATTCTTACGGATTTGGGGGGGGCATATAGCCAATGAACAGGAAGAACAAGTGGAATCCTCTTATAATTAGAACACATGCTAGTCTGCTCATGTGTAAATTTTCAAATAGTCCTGACAGATAATCCACACGACCATCTCTTCTAGAGAACTTTATGCATTTGTTTCAAAAAATATTGAACTACACAGTGGGCAGAAAAACCACTGAGATTCCCTTATATTAAATATTACTCAAAGTATTGAAGGTGAAAGAAAAAAAATAAAAGTACAAAATGTAGAATGAATTTATTCAAAGGATAAAACAGTTGAGAAAATCATGGCAGTTTCTTATTAGAATAAAAACTCCAAAATTCTATTTTCATCAAATATCATAAAATGGGTTTGAGATTCAAATCTGGAAAACAGTCATCTCATTATCATTAAATATAGCCATAGAAATTATTCTACATTTCTTCTGATTTGATCAATCCTAGAAAATGCAGTGTGAACAGCCAATGAGAAACCCAAGATTAGGATCTTTTCCCCAAAATTTAAAATATAAGAGCATTATGGAATTCTTTTTTTTTAACTTACACTCCACACTCCCACCCAGACAAATCACCGCAATGAATAGAGACACCTCTGACCTAGAAATAAACATTCAAATTAGTTAAATTATTTTGCTGGTATGACTGAGGAATATGAAAATATTTCTCTGTAGCAGATAAATTAAGAAATGGTTCAAATATTGTCAGACAACCAATAAGAGATCATTTCTTAAGAGTTCAAGATACACAAAACTGGACCAATGTGTTAATCCAGTGAGATAAGAGAAATGTAACACTGAAATAAGCCAATACACAGAGAGCATTAAGATACAATTGTACTGTTATAGCTTGGGTTTTCTCTATTTTCCTTTTCACCTGAAATAAAAATCTAGATGATTCCAGTATTAATCTATTTCTTATGAATAGAAAGATTAATATTTACCTTTTAGAACAACAGACTTTCTTTGTCAAATTGAGTATGCTACCATTTGAATAATGTAAATGTTTCATAGAGTTCTTTGTGGTTATTTCACCTGGAAACACAGATACATAGTTTTCTGTTTGAGAGTTATGAATAAAAGATAAATGTTGCCGAAACCAGTTTGTACTAGAGCGTCAGCCTGTGGACTGAAGGGTCCTGGGTTTGATTCTGGTCTAGAGCATGTACCTTGGTTGTGGGCACATCCTCAGAGGGGGCATGCAGGAGGTGGCTGGTCGATGTCTCTCTCATTGGTGTTTCGAACTCTCTATCCCTCTCCCTTCCCCTGTGTAAAACATCAGTAAAATATATTTTTTAAAAAAGATAAAAGTTGATAGCTTTTCAAATTGGTTCCAGGTATAGATATAATAAAAGAGAGTTGTATTTAACATACATTATGGTTGTAACCTAGAAAATTAAGTTAACTGTATTAAGATCACATTCTCTGAGGTATACACCCTGTTTTAAAGAGTAATCTTAATTTAATAATATAGTTTTTTCTATGAGTCTAACAAAAAAATTATGAATTAGTTTAGGCTAAGAGAATCTGGCAAACTAGCTCCTATTGAGATGCAAGTGATAAATATAGATACTTAAAAACATTTTTATTGGCACAAATGAAAATCATCAACATTTATAAAATGGTTTTAAACTCATTCTATATAATAATCCTATGTAATAAAGAGATAATATGCAAATTTACCCTCACATCCTTGCACAAAATGGTTGCCTCCATGTTGTCAAAGATGGCCACCACAAGATTGCTGGCAGGGGAGGGTAGTTGTGAGCAATCAGGCTATAGCGGAGGGCTGTTGGAGGTGAGCAGGCTGGTGCCGGAAAGGGCCAGTCGGGGGGGAGCAGGCCAGCAGGAGAGGCAGTCAGGGATGAGCAGGCCTGCAGGGCAGGTCAGTTGGGGGTGACCAAGCCAGCAGGGGTGACAGTCGGTGGAGAGCAGACCGACAGGGTGGGCTTTTGGGGGCTAGTAGGCTGGCAGAGGGGGTAGTTGGGGTGAGCAGGCCAGCAGGGGAGGGCAGTTTAGGGAGAGCAGGCTGGCAGGGAGAGAAGTTATGTGTGAGAAGGCCAACAGGAGGGGCAGCTGGGGTCAGCAGACTTGCAGGAGGAGGCAGTTGGGGGCAATTAGGCTCTCAGGAGTGATAGTTGGGGACAATAAGATTGGCAGGGGGGGAAATTGGATGTGATCAGGTCGGCAGGCAGAATGGTTAAGGCTGATCAGGGAGGTGGGCAGTTAGATTGATCAGGCAGGCAGGCAGATTGGTTAGGGGTGATCAGGCAGGCAGGCATGTTAGCAGTTAGGAGTCAGTGATCCTGAATTGCGAGAGTGATGTCCCGCTGCGGGTCCCAGATTGGAGAAGGTACAGGCTGGCTGAGGGCCCCCCTTGGTGAATAATTTCATGTACCAGGTCACTAGTTTTAAATAATTAACTTTTTTAAAAATATATATATTTTATTGATTTTTTACAGAGAGGAAGGGAGAGGGATAGAGAGTTAGAAACATCGATGAGAGAGAGACATCGATCAGCTGCCTCCTGCACACCCCTACTGGGGATGTGCCCGCAACCAGGATACATGCCCCCGACCTGAATCGAACCTAGGACCTTTCAGTCCTCAGGCCGATGCTCTATCCACTGAGCCAAACTGGTCTCGGCAATAATTAACATTTTTAACAATTACTATATGCCATACTGAAAGGGAGATAATGAAAATATAAATTAACTAGTGGCCCGTTGTATGAGATTTGTGCACATTAAAATGGGATTAATTAGAGGAAATAATTCAATATTGCTATTTGCCCTTTCTCTATAATAGAAGTGTCAGAGATGAAAGAAAATTAGTAAAATGTATATGAAAACCTTCCTCCTGTCAGAGTCTGGGGCACACCATGGGATCCAGAGTCAGGTGCCCGCCCACCCACATGCACCTCAAAATTGTGTGAGACCTAGACCTGGCTGGGTCCTACCCTCATTGGCTAGATCCAGACCTGGCCAGTCCCACCTTTGTCAAACCCTGCCAGGCAGGGGACATAGTGTCAAGTCCCCTGGTGTGGTGCCAGGACAGGGGGCGTGACCTGAAATTCCCCAGCCCAGTCTGGGCTGGGGGTGTGCCTTGAGGTCCCCCACCAAGTCCTGCCATATGCATGACATGCCCTGAGATCCCCTGTTAAACTCTGCTGGGTGGGGGGCATGGCCTGAGGTCCCCTGGTAAGCACTGCTTGGCAGGGAGGCATAGCCTCAGTTACCCCATCAAGCCCTGCTGGGCAGGTGGAGTAGCCTGAGTTCTCCCCACCCAGTACTGGGGTGCACCTTGAGGGCTCCTGTCAAGCTTCACTGAGCAGGGGGGTGCAGCCTCAAATACCCTGGCATGTTGCTTGGGAGGGGTGTGCGGCCTGAGGTCCCCCAGCCTGGTGCCAGGGTAGGGGGTGTGGCCTGAAGTCTCCTGTCAAGCTCCACCCGGTGGAGGGTGCAGCTTGAGGTCCCCCCCTGATGCTGGTGTTGGGGTAGCAGCCTGAGGTCCTCTAGCCCAGCACCAGGATGGGAAGCATACCTTGAGGTACTCCATCAAACCCTGCTGGGTGGTGGGCATGGCCTCAGGTTCTCTGGCCTGGTACCAGGGTGGGGGACATGGCCTGAGGCCCCCCAGCCTGACGCCAGGGCGGAGGATGTCACCTGAGGTCCCCTGTCAAATCCCACAGGGGTAAGGGGAGGGGGTAGCCTCAGGTCCCTGCTGGTTGCTCGTTAAGGCTCCTTATGGGAACTTGGCTTCAGCTGAGGGTGCAGCCATCTTTGTGATGGGGTGATGGTCAATTAGCATATTCCCTCTTTATTAGATAGGATGTTATGCCTCATGTTCTTTTTGTTGTTGTTGATCTAAATTATCTCTTTATTTGGAAAGTATCAATACCACAGTCTTAGAAGTTACTGAAATTTTATTTGCCTCAGGCTTATGACTTGCAACCAAAAACACTGTGCAAAGAGAGCAAAGTTTAGGTACACTTTAAGGAAAATGAGACTATACACATTGGTGACAGATGAGATCATGTTGACAAAAATAGTTGAATATTACACAATATAGATTGATGTTTACAGTAGGCACAAATCTTCTACAATTTAAAAAGCATTTTTTTTAGTTTATAGTGTATAAAATGGATGTCTAAGAAGGTGAAGCAAACTTCTCTACATTAATCACATATTAAAATTGCTTATATGTATTACAGTATTAAAAAGCAATACCAAACAAATATAAACCTTGAGAATTATCTGATGAAAAGTAAAATAACTGTGTCTTTTAATGTCTTCTCTTGGTTATCTGTGCTACAAAAAGACAAAAATCTTTTCCTAGTGGCTACTTCATCTGGAAACACAGGTGATAAAACCAGGCACAATCAAACCATTACCAAATTAGACCCACCCATAGAAATATACTATATACCCACACATATTTTCCACCAAAAGCTTCATTTGCTTGTTTTAATCTTTGAGGACCATTTGGTCACAAGATGTTATAAATATTTATGTACAGTATATGTGGGTGTGTGTATTTTACACCAGGTATCAAATATTTGTCTGGCACTATTCTAGAGCTAGTTTATAATGCTGATAATGATGATATAGAAGAAAATACCAGTGCCCATATGACTTACAAACTCACTGGGTAGAAATGAGAGGGGGGAGGAAGGAATTCAGTCTACCAAAGAAGAAAGTCCATATTGATCACTCATCACCATTCTGATTACACAGACTATTCATTTTCATCCTGTTCTTCATCACTGTAGAAATTGTCACAACAGGTTTGGCTTTTTCTCAAAGTGTAGGATGAAATTTAAAAGAGTATAGTCAAGGATACTTGAGCAGAGTTAGAGATGAGAACATTAGACTTGCAAATATTTGGAGTAAAAGTGTTCCAGGTAGGAGAAAGATCTCTTTTGGAAGACCCTATTATGGGTGGAGTATGCTTGAAAACACAAAGGAAGCCAAACTGTCAGGAGCTGAATGACCAAAGGAGATAAACAAAGGAGAATTGCATATAAACTTGTGCAGTGTGCTAAAGGATGGAGAGATCACTCAAGAACTTATAGACCATTTTATGGAATTTGACTCTACCCTAAATAAAACGTGGAGCCATTCCAGTTTTTTAAGCACGTGAGTGACAGAATATGACTTCCATTTTTAAAGTATTATTTTGTCTACTATTAAAATAATACTAGAGGGACAATGCCAGAATGAAGTCCACTATTTAGGAGGCTATTGGAGTGATATAGATGAGAGAATAAGCCTTCAAAATATATGAGGAAACTGACTACTTTTATATCCTCTCCTTCCGCCTCTCTAGTGTGAAATGGAAGGAGGATATAGAAGTACTAGTCAGTTTCCTCATATATTTTGAAGGCTTATTCATATTTTGATTCTGATTTTATGTGTTTGTTGTTTTTTCTTATAAAAACTGAATTAGAGATGACTGTTAAAATGGTCATGTAATGCTAAAATACTCCCTCAAAATGTTGCATTTATTGTAACATTCAAGTGTATTTATATTACCTCACATGTGGATGGAGAAAGAGCACAAATTTTATGTTTCACTTTGCTTTAATAGTACACAGTATTCAGCAAATATTCTTAGATTAAAAAGAATTTAGAAGAATTTATGAATATTACCAAATTTGTTTAATTATCTTGCTTATTAACTCTTCTGTGATTATAAGATTTAAGGATATGGTTAAGAGCAATATATACACGTATATTTATTTTAACAAAACAATGTAATTACAAAAATTATTTCACTTAATTTTTCATCAATAGTAATATTATTAAGGTGAGATAATCTAGTATTCTTTGTATTATAGAAGCAAATATGCAATCAAGAGACATTAGCAGTAAAAGAGAAACATGAACCAAAAATGGAAAAAGTGAAAATAATTAGCTTAAGTCTAAGTTCATCCCATGAAAGAGATGTGAATTTAACTTAATAAGATACTTGTATTTCTTGGAATAATTAATATGGCATGCTTGGGTAGAGTTCTTCTTACAAAGACAGTGAAAATCAGTGTAAAAATATAATTATCTTTGTTATTTAGAGTTATAAAAGTTTATGTTAATATATAGTATAAAGTGAACAGAAATATACAATAACCTCTATAATTTTACCTACATAATAGAGAGAAACCAAATAATATATCTCCTACATCTGATAGCAAATTGAAAATATCTACCCTGTTTTTACCTTCTAGAGAGAAAAATATCATTTGAACATTGATCGTGGAGAACACACATTGTCCTAAAGTAAAGCAAATATTTGACACAAATAATTACTTAAATTTTGAAGAAAATTTTATTAACTTATATTATCCAATTTTTCTATTTTTATTTTAATCTAAAGCCCATAAATTTAGTGAAGGCAATTAATCCAAGAAATTGGAGGAGGTAAACAATTATGCAGAAAGTACTTTGGCATAACATGTGTAGTCAACAGAAAAGCAAAGATTCTTATTTGCATTTTGGGATAACCACACTTTGCCCATATAAGCTAGACCAGTGGTCAGCAAACTCATTAGTCAACAGAGCAGTAAATCATGGCTTGAGAGTTGCTGGAGTTGCAGTTTGCCCAACGCTGAGCTAGGCTTCCATTAACATTTAAACTTCATTGTGATTGGAACCAGACTGTTTCTAGTTAAAAATAAACTCAACATTAATAACTATAAATGAGAAATTGAAAATATCTAAGGCATAGGACAAAATGATTAGCGGTAAGTGTTTGTAGAACTTCATGTAACATAAGTAGTTCAGTTTAAAAATACTTTTGAAGTATCTGCTCTTTCAAAATCTAAGTTCATTGGATAATTTTATATATTTTCATTCTAAAAATTCACCTTTAATGGACTCCATAGAATATAGAATAATTTACAAATCATAAAACTATTTCAATAGTATCAGCTTGTGGGGTTATTTTTTTTATTTTTTTTGTCAAAATTTACAAGCAAAAAATAAAATCTGGAAAGTTTTGTTTAAAGATATTTTACTATTTGCTACCTAGTAGGAAATAATTCAAGTGGAACTACATGGAAAAGTTTCAGTATTCTCAATTTTCTCAGAAATAAATGACATAAAGGTTTGAAATAAAATCTGAAATAACCACTGGTTCCAGTTTATTATGAAAAGTATTTAATGCACATCTACATCTGGTGGCAAGCCAATTCGTTGCTTTATTTTTTTTTAATTTTTACTTTTTAAAATCCTCATCCAAGGATATGTTTATTGATTTCAGAGAGGGAGAGAAGGATAGAGAGAGATCAATCATTAGTTGCCTCCTGTATGTATTATGTGTCCCAACTGAAACATAAGTATGTGTCATGACAGGGAATCAAACCAAGCAACTGAAACACCCGACAAGGGCTCGATTCATTAAGTTTAAATTATTCTATACCTTTGTCTATAACCAGAGGCCCAGTCCCCTCAGGGAATGTCGGACTACTGGTTCAGCCTGATCTCTGCAAGCTAGGCTGAAGGACCCATTGGTGCATAAATACATGCACCAGGCCTCTAGTCTTCATATAAGATCTTTCATTAATATCTTCCTATCCCCCCTCCTGTCCCCTTCCCTCTGAGATTCATCAGTCTGTTCCATGTTTCCATGCCTGTGCGTTGAGTGTCTGCACCCTGGTGGTCAGTGCCTGTCATAGCTACAGGTCAAATGGTCGAATGATTGCTTAGGTTGCATGGGGAGGGCAGTTGGGGGCATGATCAGGCTGACGGGGGAGGGCCATTAGTGGTGTTATCAAGCCAGCAGGGAAGGGCAGTTGGGGGTGAGATCAGACTGGCAGGTGAGGGGCAATCAGGCTAGCAAGGGAGGCCCAGTGCATGAAAATTCATGTGCTGGAGGTGGGGTCCCTCAGCCCAGCCTGTCCCCTCTCACAGTCTGGGAGCCCTCAGGGGTGGGAGGCAAACCGGCAATCATGGGAAAAGGACACCCTATCACACCTCTCCTGCTGCCACTGCCAGCAGCGCAAGCCTCAGTCAGCCTGGTTACCTGAACCTTAGGTGATCCTAGGAGGCTGGGCAGCTGCTATATGAGGCTTACCTGCACCTCAAGCCATCCCTAGGCAGCTGGGGGACTCCGGAGGCAGGCATGCAGAGCAGCTGAGCCAGCCTGGTGATGGGCCCAGCCTTGCTGTGCACCTGCTACCCCAGCGGGGTTGAGGGTACTGGGCATGGTCATCTTGTGGCTGTGGGTGCCGCCATATTTGAGGGTAGGGCAGTCAAATAGCATATTCTCTCCTTATTGGCTGTGGGCACCACCATGTTTGGAATAGTGTGAGGATCAATTAGCAAATTCCCTCTTTATTAGATAGGGCTGGTGGGCTGATGCACAAAATTCATGCACAGGAAGGGGTTTACCTCAGCCCAGCCTGCACACTCTCCAATTGGGGACCACTTGGGATTGGGCCTAAACTGGCAGTCAGCAATCTGGGACCACTGGTTCCTAACCACCCACCTGTTAGGAAGATCAACTGCTCTCCCCTGCTGACCTGGTCACCTCTAATTGCCCTCCCCTGCCAGCCTGATCTTGCTTCCAACTGCTCTCATCTGCCAGTCTGATCTCACCCCTACCTGCCCTTCCCTGCTAGCCTGATATCACCACCAATGGCTGTCCCCTGCTGGCCTGATTGCCCCTAACCTCCTGTTGACCTGATCTTGCCTCCAACCTCCCTCCCCTGCTAGCCTGGTCATCCCAGACAGCCTCTGCCTTGGCCCCTACCATCATGGCTTTGTCCAGAAGGGAAGTTGGATGTCTGGAAGATGGCTGGTTGACCCAGTCTAATTAGCATATTACACTTTTATTAGTATAGATAGATTATATAGAATAGGATTGCTTGAATGGGTGGGAGGAGCCTTTTTTAGAAGGAGATGCTCTTGGCAAACAAAAATACATAATTCCTATATCTGGACTGATAGCCAGCCATATGAACTATACTGTCAAACCAGTCATTAAAAAATTGAGTGGCTTTCTTACACCTTAAATCAAATAGCTATTGCCCTTAAAACTCCTCTTCAGCCCCCAGTTTAAGTTCTGCCTTTGCAGTTCACCCAAATTAGCTTCTTATTGGTCGGTTTCTATGCCAGTTAGTGTCAAAAGCTCCACCTCTTAGTCAGCCGTTGGTTCCTTGCAGTTCACCCAGGTTTCATTCTGATTGGTTGGTTTCTACACCAGTCAGCATTTCTGGGCCTATCAACAGGCCTGATCAGAGAAGTGGGCTGATCAACAGCTGCCCCAGACTGCTGAGGAGTGGGTTGGATTACTGTCCTTTTGGAGAGAAAGAGACTGAGCTGCTTGCCTCTCTCTCTCTCCAGGTCTCACCAGCAGTCAGTTCTCCCTCTCTCTTTCTCTGAGAGATCAGCAGTTCAGCCTGCTCACCAGTCCCTGCCCACCTGAGCCTGCTGCACATGCAGCCTGGCATTTGGTCATCCCTTTGGTCATTTTGCACTTTACAGACCCTAGATCTTTATATAGAGAGAAAGATAGATAATACTTTTATCTAAGTATGGGTAAAATTAGTTGCAGGATATTAGCAAAGTGAGGTAACCTTTCATTATAGCTTCCTTTCTTCACTGAGACTGAAAATCATCCACAAGAGAAATTCTCAGAAATTTGGGTCTGTGTACTTCACTAATTGCATAGAGGACACATTTTATGCTTGCAGATATTTTAACATAAGACAGCCTGCAGTTCTGCTTGCCAAGATGAAACTTGTTTCACACATTTTATAGCAGCCAGTATGATAATGAGCCAGATTTTATGTAAATTAGTGATCTTCCTAATCAATTTTTAACTACATAATTTAAATGTTTCTAATTTTTAAGTGAATTATGTTTTAAATGGTAAAATGCTTTATCAAATCTCTTTATTAGGCCTATTTTCCATTATATTAACTCTCTGATTTTAAGAAATATCTCTAAAAAGGAAAAAAAAATTCTGCTAGGACAATAGTTTTTAAAGGTGTGATATAATGAAGGGTAAATTTTACTTTCCCTTCAACTAGTATTTTTATAGATGATTTCTTTAGTAATGAAATATAGTGAAATTGACAAAAAACTTTAAACTTATTTACATCAATCATTTCTTTAGAAAAATAAGTGACTCCTTTTGGTTCTGTAGCTAATTATTCACTTCAATTTCCTGAGCGACCTTTTTTAATATTACAAACTAAGCAAATGTAAAATGTATTCACTTATTTACAGACTATAATTTACTTTATTATTTTATGAAATGCTAATTTTTCTGAGATAAAGTAAAATATGTATTACTGATGGGTTTACTGTTCTGCATCTGTATTTATTTGTGTTTGGACCTACTTTCCCAATTTTATGCCCCAAAGTATAGTAGTATCCTCAGGATAAAAAGAAAAATTCTACTTAACCACAACTAAACTGGGAATAAAGTTTATATTTATATTTTATCTGAAATATATACATGTCTATGTACAAACCATAATTGGTTATGCCTTTGAATTTAGTTATTTCTAAAGAAATCAGAGAAAACTTTTGAATTTAAAAATTCAAATATAAAGCAAGATTTACCTATGACTCAATATCATAAATATTTCAAAGACCGATTTGGTATATTGTGATACACGAATAATCTAAGTTAAAGGATATAGGAACATTTTTATCCTCATCAATTTGAAGAATTAAATGAATCTTTAAAGTTTTTTTTAATATTTTATTGATTTTTCATAGAGAGGAAGGGAGAGAGATAGAAAGTTAGAAATATCCATGAGAGAGAGACATGGATCAGCTGCCTCCTGCACACCCCCTACTGGGAATGTGCCCACAACCAAAATACATGCCCTTGACCAGAACCGAACCTGGGACCTTTCAATCACCAGGCTGACACTCTATCCACTGAGCCAAAACAGTCTTGGCAATTAAATGAATCTTTAATATTCAAAGATGAGGTTTTTAAAATGATCATGCATTTGGCTTGTATATTTAAAAAAAATCTTTATTGGGAGTCCAGCACAGAAGTTCTTTTGGCATTGACACAGGTGATACAACCAATTGGCTTGGAGGTCAATTCCCCACAGTGATACCAACAACAATCAAGACTTAACTACAACAAGGCTGTACACACAGTCCAAAAGGGGTGAACCAAGAGAGTCCACCTCAGGTAACTGGGGAGGCAGAGCTACTGGGCCATATAGGACACCTAGCATACAAAGCTACTCAACCAACTCAGGGAAGCAGCGAAAATGTGGAGACAAAATAACAGGTCAAAAACAAAAGAAGTGAGGAAACCAAATGACTGGATCTAGAGTTCAAAACTACAATTATAAGGTTTTACAAGAATTTCCTAAAAAAGATGGATACATTTAGCGAGACCCAAGAGGAGATGAAAAATGACCAACTAGAAATTAAACATTCACTGACTGAAATAACAAAAAAAAATTATATAGAAATCTAACAGCAGACTAGAGGAATGCATTAAGTCCAAGATTTGAAATATAAAGAAGCAGAAAACACTTAACTGGAAAAGAAAAAAAAAAGAGTTAAAAAATATGAAGATGTTATAAGGAGCCTCTGGGACAACTTCAAGAGTACCAACATCAGAATTATGGGAGAAGACAGAGAGCAAGATACTAAAAATCTACTTGAAGAAATAATGACTAAAAACTTCCCCAACCTAGTGAAAGAAATAGACTTACAAGTCCAGGAAGTGCACAGAACCATAAACAAAAGGAATCCAAAGAGGACCACACCAAGACACATCATAATTAAAATGCCAAGGGCAAAAGACAAAGAGAGAATATTAAAAGCAGCAAGAGAAAAACTGTTAATTACCTACAAGGGAGCACCCATACGACTGTCAGCTGAACAATGTCAGAAACGATGCAGGCCAGACAGGAGTTGCCAGAAATATTCAAATGATGAATGAGCAAGAACCTACAACCAAGATTACTCAGCAAAGCTATCATTCAGAATTGAAGGTCAGATAAAGAGCTTCACAGATTAGATAAACTAAAGGAGTTCATCACCACCAAACCAGTATTATATGAAATGCTGAAAGGTACTCTTTAAGAAGAGGAAGAAGAAGAAAAAGGTAAAGATAAAAATTATGAACAACAAATACATATCGATCAACAAGTGAATCTAAAAATCAAATAAATTAAAAATCTGATGAACAAAATAAAGTGGTGAATATAATAGAATCAGGGGCATAGAAAGGGAGTGGACTGACAATTCTCAGTGTGAAAGGGGTGAGGGAATGGAGGGCGAGACTAGACAAAAATCATATACCTATGGATAAGGACAATGTGGGGGAGGTAAGGGCAGAGGGTGGGGTGGGAGCTGGGTGGATGGGAGCTATGGGGGGAAAAAAGAGGAACACTTATAATAATCTGAACAATAAAGGATTATTAAATAAAAAAAATCTTTATTGTTAAAAGTATTACATATCTCCCTATGTTTCCCCCATTGACTTCTTCCAGTGAACCTCTGCCCCCTTACCCCAAGCCATTGTCACCTATTGTCTGTGTCCATGGGCTATACATACATGCATACAAGTGTTTTTGGTTGATCTCTTCCCACCCACCCTCTCCTTCCCTCTGAGATTCCAGTTTTTCCCATGCTTCTATGTCTCTGGATCTATTTTATCCATCAGTTTATTTTGTTCATTAGATTCAACATATGAGTGAGATCATGTGATATTTCTCTTTCTCTAAGAAGCTTTTTTTTGCTTAGCATAATACTCTTCAGGTCCCTCCATGCTGTCTCAAAAAGTAAGAGCCTTCTTTTTACTGCTGCATAGTATTCTATCGTGTAGATGTACCACAGCTTTTTAATCCTCTCATCTGTTGAAGAGCATATAGGCTGTTTCCAAATCTTAGCTATTGTAAATTGTGCTGCTGTGAACATAAGGGTGCATACATTCTTTCTAATTGGTGTTTCTAGTTTCTTAGGATATATTACTAGAAGTGGAATCACTGGGTCAAATGGCAGTCCCACATTAAATCTTTTGAGAAAACTCCATACTGTTTTCCAAAGTGGCTGCACCAATCTGCATTCTCACAAGCATTATACTAGGGTTCTCTCTTCTCTACATCTTCTCCACAATTTTGTGAAGCCATGGCCAGTATGGCCTTGGGTTCAAAGACTTGGAGGATGGGCTGAGGTGCAAATTAAAACACAAGACAAGAAATATAAATTTGGAAATTATGCGGGAAGCCAGTTGTGAGCCTGGTACAAGAGACCAAGTTCCACTGAATCTCTATTCCCATCTGCTTTTATTTACTAGAATACCCAATTGCCTTTTAGGATTGCAAACAGACATATCAAAGATGATTGTTTAGTGAATAGTAAGATTATCAGGTTGGGGGAGTTTGCTCTAGGCCTTTGAGTCAGCAGTAGGTAATAAATGCAGATATCTGCCCTGTGTATATCAAAGAGCCAATCCAGCCTTCTGACCAGACTTCTTGCATTTATATTAATTACTGTTGACCTTGTTTCTCAGCAGCATTTGTCATTTGACAGGAGTTAATATCTAAAATACATAAGGAATTCATACAACTTGATAAAAGAAAGACAATCAATCCAATTTAAAAAACCAAAGAGGTATCACTTTACACCTGTCAGAATGGCTACCAACTAAATAGACACTTCTCCAAAGTGGACATACAGATGGCCAAGAAACATGAAAAAATGCCCAAAGTCACTGATCATCAGAGAGATGAAAATTAAAAGCACAATGAGGTATCACTTTACATCTGTCAGAATGACTACCATCAAATACCAAATTAACAAATGACAAGTACTGTGAGGATGTGGAGAAAAAGGAATCCTGAAAAGAAAAGTAAAAAAAAAAAAAAAAAAAAGCTTTTTTTTTTTTTTAATCTCTATTTTTCTGAACTCTAGTATTACATCTTGGGAGTTTTTACATAATATTGTCATTTTGAAAAATTTGGTGCTTAAAAGTGGGTACCAAATTCAGAAAGACAAAAATCATACACCTATGGATAAAGACAATGATTTAGAGAGGGGCAGATTTTTTTCAGTATGTAACAAATGCCTCTAACTGTGTGAACTCAGACAACCAAAGTCTCAGTATTTTATTTTGCAATGTGTGGCTAATGACTGTACCTACATCATAGGGTTGGTGCAAGGATTAAGAAAAATAAAGCATACAAATTATTCCACATGTTGCGAATTAAACTCATATCTCAAGGTACCACTGTACAGTGTGGCCGAAAAGACCAATCTTCTTTTCCTTGCATGTTGAAATCTTCTAAGTTCTGCTCTTTCTCTGTGTGTGCTGCCTCCTCTCCCTCCCACATCACCACCATGTGGTCATTTTCCCACTTTGTGATGAGAAAACACTCAATAATCATTAGCTAAAATATAGTAATTGAACATTAAAAATTTTAAGGGTCATTATTGTTAAAATTTGCAAATGGATATTTTGTATCTTTGTGACAGATTGTCAGACTTACCTCTTGGGGTTCTCCTGACCACCCCCACCCCCCCCACACACACACACACTTCTTATTTTCAAATGGATCTAGCCCTTCTGTTAATTCTTCATTTTCCTCCTGTTAAAATCTGTACCTTCACAAGAGAGCATGAAAAAATAAAGTCTGAAACCTGTGGATATGGGATTTAATCTCTATTGTATCATTGAACTACGTGATACTTTGCATTTTTTGCCTGAGTATCACCTCTGTATAATGTCTACAATAGGGAAACAATTTCATTGATTATTGAAGAGATTAAATAAACCATTTTAAAGCCCTAGGTACTTAATGCGAAACTTAGCCCCCCCTCATTGGTATCAGGACATAAATTACTATGGGCCATGTTTGAGAGTACTGCTCCCCATATACTTTGTGACTTGGTGCTTTGTACATGCATTTGAGATAAGTGTCAAACATCAATGTAAAAGATTGAGGGGGGAATACTTGCAGGCAAGTACTAGTAAGCCTTCTTGTTACTACTGTAAAATCATTCCTACAAGCATACAAAAAAAAAAAACAACTTTGTTTTCTACAGAAAATGCTAATCATTCTTAATTCTCAGTTGTTATTATACTATATCTCAATTTCAATATATACAAACTAGAGGCCAAGTGCATGAAATCTGTGCACTGGGGGTGGGGTCCCTTCACCCCAGCCTGAGCCATCTTGCAGTCTGGGACCCCTCGTGAGATGTCTGCCTACTGGCATCTTAAAGTCCAGAACACCTTGCTTCTTAACCACCACCTGCTCCCTGCTCCACTTGGCTCCTGTCCTTAGCACTTCCATGGAAACAAGAGAGGTTCCCACCATTGTCACTGCACTTGCCAGCCATGAGTCTGGCTTCTGGCTGAGCAGCACCCCCCCCCTCCCCCTGTAAAATTGCACTGACCTCCAGGGGGCAGCTCCTGCACATCATAGCGAATGTTGTGGTTGTTCTACCTTAATGGTCGCTTAGGCTTTTATTATATAGACTAGAAGCCTGGTGCACGTAATTTGTGATTGGGGGAGGATATCCTTCAGCCCAGCCTGCTCCCTCTCCAATCTGGGTCCCCTTGAGGAATGTCCGACTGCCCTTTTAAGCCCGATCCAGGACTGCTGGTTCCCAACTCCTCACCTGCCTACCTTCTGATTGCCCCTAACTGCTTCTGTCTGCCAGCCTGATCACCCCTTAACCACTCCCAGCCAGCCTGATTAATGCCTAACTGCTCCCCTGCCAGCCTGTTTTCCCCTAATTGCCCTCTCCTGCAGGTCTGAGTCCCCTCCCAACTGTCATTCCCTGCAGGCCCAGTCACCCCTAACTTCTCTCCTCTGCCAGCCTGGTCCTTGCCAACTACCCTCCCATGCTGTCCATCTTGTGGTAGCCTTCTTGTGTCCACATGGCAGCAGGATCTTTTGACCACATAGGGGCAGTCATCTTGTGTATTGCATATTACTCTTTTATTAGATAGGATAGAGGCCTGGTGCACAGGTGGTTTGCCTGAACGGAGTCCTGGATCAGGGTAGGTGTTCCCTTGGGGCATGGCATGCCCTGGGCCAGGGGCCTGTGGTGGTTTGCAGGCCAGCCACATCCCTCCCCCTCTGCAGCAACCCAAGCAGAGGCTCTGGTATCTGGGCTTTATTTATCTTCTACAGTTGAAACTTTGTAGCCTGGAGCAGAGCCAAGCCTTCGGTTTACACAGCCATTGAAACTTTGTTGTCTTGCCAAAACTGGTTTGGCTCAGTGGATAGAGAGTCAGCCTGCAGACTGAAAGTTCCGGGTTCAATTCTGGCCAATGGCATGTACCTTGGTTGTGGGCACATCCCCAGTAGGGGGCCTGCAGGAGACAGCTGATTGATGTCTCTCTCTCTTTAATGTTTCTAATTCTCTATCCCTCTCCCTTCCTCTCTGTAAAAAAAATCAATAAAATATATTTTTAAAAAAAGAAAGAAACTTTGTTGCCTAAAGTGGAGGTCTGGCCCCTCCAGGGTTTGCAGAAAGCTTGGCTTCCATTGCCAGGGTCAACCCAAGCCTCCCTCCTGCTCTCTCTGTGGCCATAGCCATCTTGGTTGGGTTAATTTGCATACTTGCTCTGATTGGCTGGTGGGCGTAGTTGGTAGGTGTGGCTTTGGGGTGTAGGGGAGCTATGGTCAATTTGCATATTACTCTTTTATTAGATAGGGTTATACATATGAGCACAATATTTGCCTGTCACCAATATCTGAAGTAAAAAGTAAATTATGCATGATATTCTCTAAGAGGTTTATTGAAACTGTTATTTTATTCCTGTGGGGCAGCAATCAGAGTATTTTTTACACATGGCAAGGCAGGGGCATCCAGGGGATCAAATCAAATTTAATTTTAAAAAGAAGTATTTTAAAGAGACTGAGAAAAAAGCTCTCTTGGCTGCCTTAAAAGCTAAGGATTAGTAGCAATGTTCTGACTTAAAATTTAGGTCTTGTGATTTCAGGAGATTTTTTTTAATGCATGAAAAACCTGTCTGAAATGGGTTTATTATTTAATTCATTCATAACTGGATATGGACTATTAAACTCTGTGGGATTGTTGGAAGGCCTGGAAGCGCACAGATGTATTTTTATTAACCATCTGGAAGTGAAAAATATCGTTTACCAAGTCACCGAACCTTTCTGTTATAATATAAGGTTCATTTTGCATTTACTTCAAATTTTGAAAATTTCAAGGACTTGAAATTTATTCTCTGGAGCATAAAACATGTGTAGGGGAAGATTCAGCCATTTTCAAAAGGTGACTCAATGATGTATATCTTAGGAATTCTCCACATGGCTTAATTATGATTATGTCTTGATTGCCAGAAGAGGTAAGTCAGCCTTCACCTTGTGATGAGACCCCTTGGAGAAGAGGTGGAAGCTAAGGGGCCAGATAGGGTGTGGATCATCGCCACAAAGAGCCTTTCCTAACGTGGCCTGAGCGCTATCAGGCCACGGCTTGCGGGAGGATGCCCAGAGTGCGTTTTTTTTTTGCCAGAGATGTAAACAGCCGGCTTGGAGAGTAAGCTAGGGAAAAAAATAAAAGGTTCCGTGAGTCACCCACTTCTTCTAGTCCCCTTGCCCACTCTCATTGAATATTCAGGTGAGAGCTAAGACCATTTCTGTTGTTACCCTCGCTGAGACAAAGGTGGGGGTGCGGGGCGGGCAACTGGTGTCTATACCCTTTCGGAGCCGGTTGGGGAGGATCCGGTGGCCCGGGGATTTGCTTTGTTTAGCTTTGGGGCGGGCTCCCAGGTCCATCCGGCCCCGCTGGGTCCAACCTGAGTGCTGGGAGGACGGCTCTGCAGCTACAGCGGCCTCTGCGTCAAGGGGCGGTGGGGCGGGGAGGGGCGACGCCCGGCCCGGGGCTCTGGGCCCCCGCTTCCCACCTCCCACCTCCCACAGCCTCCCCTCTCCCCGCAGCCTGTCCGCTCGGGCGGGTTCGACTCGTGGGAGCCTCCGTCTCTCTCTCTCTCTCTCCCCCCCCCTCTCTCTCTCTCTCTCTCTCTCTCTCTCTCTCTCTCACACACACACACACACACACACACACACACGCACTCGGCACGCGCGCGCTGCATCTCGTGCTCCTTCCCAGCCCTTCGCAGGCCCTGGCCAGTCCCTCGGTGCCAGCCCTCTGGGCAGCAACCCCTCAAACCGCCCCAGGACCCGCCCTTACCCGGCAGCCAGACCGCCCCTGCCCCGCCTCCATCGCAGCCACCTGGCCCGACCGGTTGGCAGCGCCGCGCCTGTAGGACGTGGAATCGGCTAAAGGGGCCGGTTGGACCCGCTAACGGTAACGCTCTCTCCTACAGTCGAGGTTCTCGGTGTACTTGGGGGCGGGGGCGGGGGAGGCTCGCCGCCAGCCACCCTGGGAGCCCGGGCACACGGGCGGGAGCGGAGTCGATGCTGGGGCTGGGGAGGGCTGTGTGTCCCGAGGTGAGGGCTGGGAGGGAGACGCCCAAGGCTGGGCTCTGCGGGGCACCTTCCGGGCGCTGCTCCGGGCACCCCATCCGAGCACTCGCGGAGCGGGGGCGGGAAGCGGAGCGTGGGGGGAAGCACCGGGGTCCAAACGTTCCGCCCTCCTCCTTTCCTTGTGGTCGTGGAAACTGCCCACGGCCTCCCCGAGACACTGCTCATTTCCAAGTCACATCTGGATTGGCTGCTGGGGGTTGGGGGGGGGGGGGGTCCCACTGGGGCAAGTCCGGGAGGAAAGCTGGGAGGGTCGCGGCGGAGAAAGGCGCTTCCGAGGTTCTAGGTGAGCTGGAAGCCGATCCCCGCGGGTGTGAGCGGCGAGGCGGGGAGAGGAGCACCTCATTCCTCGTGGGCCCCGGTGCTTTTGCTACTACCCGAGGAGGCGACCGCCGAAGGCTGTGTGTTTTCACTGG
>PVJN01030073.1:14952-26002 GCA_004026805.1 Lasiurus borealis | reverse complement strand
TCGTGATTCATTACATATGTTTGTTAAGAGCTAGAATACAGTCCTTTCTTTAAGAAATGGGAAAGTATTACATATATAGTATGTATATTCTGCTCACCAATTGAGACATCCATTACTTAACACTTACTTTGTCACTTCAGAGGGGGAAACTATGTGTTTACAAGAATATTAAGGCACAAAAGGCATCAAGGGTCTACTAATATCTAACTTTTCAAAATACCACAGACAATATGCTTAAACATAGGCATAATGACTTACCATTCAAGCATAAGTCATCAGAAGAATGACTTTTTAAATTAATGTAGCATATTAGTGCCTTTAATACCAAATCCCATCATTGTTTATTTAACACTATCTTGTGAAACAGCCATAATAACCTCCAGCACCCTGTGAACCTGAATGAGTTAGCTAACCTCTATTTTATACATAGGCATATTTAGTTATATCTATGTATGTGTTTATACATACATATGCACAAACTATTTATGTAAATATATAGTACATATTGGGTATCTCCAAAAATGTATACACATATTTACATATTTTGAATAATTAAAGGCAGTGTTTATTAAAATATAATTCATTTTCAAAACTGAGCTATCAGTTATTAAAGTGTGTGTATATATATATATATACACATACACTAAAGGCCCAGTGCATGAAATTCGTGCATGGAGGGTGGGAGGGGAAGGGATGTCCTTCAGCCCAGCCTTCTCCCTCTCTAATCTAGGACCCTTGAGATATGTCCGACTGCCCGTTTAGGCCCAATCCTGATCAGACATCCCTGGATTGGGCCTAAAGGGGCAGTCGGACATCACTCTCACAATCCAGGACTGCTGGCTCCCAACTACTCACCTGCCTGCCTTCCTGATTATCCCCTAACTACTCCCCAGCCAGCCTGCTTGATATCTAATTGGTCCCCTGGCAGCCTGTTTGCCTCTAACTGCCCTCCCCTGTAGGCCTGGGAACCCCTAACTGCCTTTCCCTGCAGGCCTGGGTCCCCCTCAAATGCCCTTCCCTGCAGGCCCGTCACCCCAACTTCCCTCCTGGGCCAGCCTGGTCACCCATAAATGTCCTCCCCTGCAGGCTTGACCACTCCTTTATAGGCCTGGTCCCTTCCAAGTGCTCTCCCCTGCTGGCCATCTTGATCACATGGGGGCAGTCATCTTGTGTGTTGGAGTGATGGTCAATCAGCATATTACTCTTTTATTAGATAGGATAGAGGCCTATTGCACAGTTGGGGGCAAGCTGGTTTGCCCTGAAGAGTGTCCTAGATCAGGATGGGTGTTCCCTTGGAGTGTAGGGTGTCCTGGGTGAGGGGCCTGTGATGGTTTGCAGGCCAACCACGCCCCCTGGTGACCCAAGTAGAGACCCTGGTATCTGGGATTTATTTATCTTCTAAAATTGAAACTTTGTAGCCTGCAGTGAAGCCAAGCCTTCTGTTATTACAGCCATTGAAACTTTGTTGCCTTAAGCGGAGGCCTGGACAACCAGGGTTTGCAGAAAGTTTGGTTTCTTCCTTCGCCAAGGGCAACCCAAGCCTCCCTCCTGCTTTTCTGTGGCCATAGCCATCTTGGTTGGGTTAATTTGCATACTTGTTTTAATTGGCTGGGGGGTATGGTTGGGGGGCATGGCTTGGGTGGTATAGTGGAGGAATGGTCAATTTGCATATTATTCTTTATATATGTATAGAGAGAGAGAGAAAAAAGAAAAAAAAACACTTCCAGGAAGTTTAGAGATAGAGAAGGTGAGGAAGAAAAGTGATACTTTTATCAATTTATAATATTTAATACATAATATAGCAATTATAAAGCAAGCCAATAACTATGTAAATAAGCATCCCAAAATATAAACTAAATAAGATACATACAAGGACTCCAACATTGCAATGAGAATGATGACTCCCACTATTAAATTCAGGACTGTGGCCAGTTTAAATGGGAGTGAATATTCAAACCAAATATATATTTTTAATAATCAACTGACATATTTTCTAAACCAGTGTTATCTAAGTAGGAGTGAGAGTGGGAAAAGTTTAACAAAATAACTTATGTGTATATTTGCATCACTCAAGAACACAGACAATAGTGTCAAGAAGACTGAGGGGGTGTGGGAACTGTGTAATGGAGGGAGCTAATGGGGGTTAAAAAGAGGGACATCTGTAATATGTACTTTCAGCATTACATATTTTAAAAATAAAGAAATTTTCTCTGATGATCGTTCCTGAACACTTGCAATGTGGCTAGTGCAAGTGGATAAGTTAATTATTTTTATGCCTATTTAATTTTAATTAATTTAAATTTAAATAGCTATATGCAGCTATGGTATTGTAAGAGTGAAAATGTAGACAGAAAAAAAAATCAGCCTATCACTCAATGTTCCAAAACCTTCTGCAATGTAATAGGTAAAACGAGCTTTGCATTTCAAAGTTACTGTACATCCGAAGCACAATATATAACATCTCCATGATACAATCTGTGTGAAGAAATCTCTTTCGAAACTTGTAAAATACTACCCCACTGAAGTCTTTCTTTTTAAAGGTACGCTTCCACTTATCAGGCATAGTTTTGATTTTCTAAAAAAAGAAGCCATTTTTCCCAAATAAATCCACCCCCCAAATAATAACCTAAAAACATAAGACATTACTGAAGTTCACAGAACGACAGGCACCGAAATCATTAAGGGCCCTTAATAACCCAAATTTGGAGCTGCTGCTTGTTTTTAAAATCCCACCAAAAACAAACAACAACAAAAACTAAAACCGTCTACAGTATTCCCTGAGCTAGAAAACTGTAAGCTTCCCAAGCCATACCTTTTCCCCTTCCACTTGGAGGTATCTTTCTCCACTTCCCCTGAGATATAATTGACATCTAGCTCTGTGTAAGTTTAAGGCATCCCGCACCAAGGCTTGACATATGCATGCTGAGAAAGGATTATGACCCTACGTCAGTTAACATCCACCTCACCTAATGACACACACATATAATTTTTTTCCCTAGCCATGCCAACTTTTAGCAACTTCCTAATATACCACACACAGCAGGGGAACTCTGGTCATCACATGGCCCACGAGAAGCCATGCTTCTGCACCTGGCATAGATCCCCACCCCCCCACACAGCTCAGCACCTCTGATGCACCCCCAGCCCCGCGCACCCTCGCGCCTCGGGTCTCCGCCAGCGCCCCGCGCGCCTCCCCGCCCGCCCGCCCCTCACCTTTCTCGCTGACGCTCTCGCTCTCCAGCTCCACGTCCTCGCAGCTGGTGTACTCCGGCGTGGACACGCCCTCCTCCTCCGAGCTGCTCACCGACATCTGCCGCTTCTTGCCGCCCCGCTTGGGCCGGTGCGGCTTGGGCGGAGACGGCCGCACCGACTCGGACTGGTCGGAGCTCAGCGAGTCGTTCCGCAGCATCGTCTCCACCTTCTCGCGCTTGGCCTTGCGCACGAGCACGGCCGAGCTGGGGTCCAGGCGGCTCTGCTTCCTGAGGGGCTCCTGGGCTTTGGGCTCCAGGGCCGGGGCGGGGGCCGGCCCATGCCGGGGCGCCGGCGGGCTGGGGTTCGTGAGCGGCTTGGCGCCCGGCGCCCGGGCGTCCGCAGTCCTCTCGGCGGGGTAGGTCCGCGGCGAGTCGGGCGGCCCGGCCCTGGGGGCGGCGGCGGCGGCGGCGGCGGCGGGGGCGCGCTTGCCCGCCTTGCTCTCGGGGGGCGCGGCGCCCGCCTCGGTGTGCGGGAGCGCCACGTCGCTGTGGCGCCGCTCGTGCCGGGCGCGGGACACCCGGGCGTGCATGCGCATCTGCTGCTCCTCCGGCGGCGCCTTCACCGGGTAGCGCGCCAGGTTGGGGTCGCTGCGGTACCTGGTCTGGTACTCCTCGCCCCTTTGCTTCTCCTCCACCGCCGCTTTGCCCTCCTCTCGTTTTTCCGGCATGTCGGGGTAGTCCTGCGACCGCCCTTTCTCCAGCCTGCGGCTTTCCCGCCTTTCCTTCCGCTCCCGCTCTTCCGAGGCCCCCTCCCCGGCTGGCACTGAGGTCTTTGGCACGCGTTTCCGCTCGCCCTTTGGGGCTCCTTTGCCATTCTGTTCAGGGAGCCCTGGCGTCTTCTTCCTGTGACATACAAAGGGACGTCAAGGAGAGCTGTGTGTAAAAAGCCTAACGGGAAGACCAGACCTTCCTATTCCGGCTTTAGAGCCTTTCAAATAATGACTTATAATTCGATGTCTAATTAAAAGCGACATGATAAGGAACCACCTTAAACCTGTATATCTGACCAGCTTTCTAACACAATTTGCATTGCAATATGCTCATGGACTTTAGAAATTAGTTGCACACTTCCAATTCTCTATAAATTAACTAGATCAATAAATGCCATCGATAAAATAATTCAATATATGAATAAGTTTGCGTGCTAACCACTGTGAATCAAAGACTAAAAATGCTTTAGATAAAACTAATACAGTTGATAATATAGGAGTAAAAAGGATATAAGCCCATTCAAAACTGAATATATTCTTGACAATCTTACTGTGACTGGTACGTTTAAAGAATGGACATACAAGTACGTCCGTTTCAGAAATCAAATCTAATAGCATTTCTTCAATAGTAGAACAAAAGTAATTCTAATGAGGTGATGTGCACCCAAACACCTTTTTAAGAAGTTGGTTAGGAAAAGAATGGTGGACTCTTAATCTTTACTTTCTGTAGGCAAAAAACAAACAAACAAAAAAAGCAATATTGGAAAATTTGAAATTAATATTCATTTTTTTCCCTCTCCCTAATTTCAGAACATAGTGCAAAAGAATAAAACAGTTTTCTTTCTACTTTTCTTTCTATCATATTGAAGGCCCTGGTGAGATGAAAGGAAAAGGGTTTGCCAATCTTTGACTGTTGCAGATGTATCATTCAATTGCTCCATTCAGCCCTTCTCTGGACACTGGTGTACACCTGATTTTGGAAAGTTCCAGCAACTATTCCAGAAGTTACAAAAAGTAGGTGCCTGAGCTAAGCATTCTGGCACTATATGACCTATGCAATTAAAAAGGAGACAAACTAAAGCTGATTTGGGGATCCTGAGGTCCTCAGAAGAGGACTTTTCAACAACCTTTGACTAGTAGCCCCAAAGCAGAAGTAATAAACAAAAATCAAAAGGGAAAAAGTAGGGCAATTTCTATTGTGGGTTACCAAAATAGTCATTGCTAAGATAGGGGTTAGTTTGAGGAAGGGCTGGTGTGGGGCCTGAAAAGAAAGCGTAAAGGTTTTCATATGGCATAGGAAGGCAAAATGGAAACATGGAAAACTCTGTTTCAGAATACATTAGTCCACAAGGGTGACATTGTAAGGGGACTAATAGAATACATATTAATCATTATAAAATATAGTTTTCATAAGAACATTTATGATTGCACTGCAAACATACAGTAGCTCATTAAGGCATAGTTGATCTGGTTGAAAATTTATATTGTATTAATTTATTTTTTCCTGAAATACTGATAAAGAATGCTTACCTTGCAGGGTTAAAGGAGATACCATCTGTGAAAATACTCTATGAAAGGATAGAGTATTACGAAAATGGAAGGAGTTCTCCAGTCTCTGATTCTTTGCTTATTGTTTTTCTCGCCCCTACCTTTAATTAATCCATTTCCACTAGTTCCTGATGAGTGTATAAGATATGATCAAGGATTCTTCAATAATTTAAAACACTGCCATTCTTTCAATCTCGCATCTTTCCCTAAAGTTGTTACTTATCTCTCTTTTTCTTCTACACTCTTAATGTCCTTGTTGTTTTCTTAAGTCTTTATATAATCAGTGAGTGATTGGTATAATCAAAAGGGCATTTTGCCCCTCTATTGTCTTGTTCCTTTAGGCCACATGCCCTTGCATATACCTAGGACACCAATCCCACTATTCACCTGATTAATACCTAATCAATTTTCAGAGCTCAGTATAAAAGAAATGTTTTCAAAGAAGGCCTGCTAATGTACCCACCCACCCTCTCTCCACTGGTTCAGGTGACCCCATCATATTCTCTCAGAGCACACCTTCAGTTAAGGACTAATGCTATAATATAAGCGAAGATGTGAAAGCTTTGCTGAATTCAAGGTTGTAAGTTAGTACCCAACTTGAAGACTAGTTTATGTCTGCACACAATATGACCAAAAAGCTTCTCAACAAAGGTCTAAAAAGGCATGATGCATTCTAGAGATAAACATGGCATAGCTCTTCAGGCCTGTGGTTACCTTCCATGTGGGGCCTGAGAAACACAGCTTCCAAACATGTTTTCTTAAGAACCGTTACATTCTTGAAAATGGGTTTGTTGTCAATATAAGACCTTGCCTTTTGCCTACAGGGTTAATGAACTATTACCTCTCTCTTGGAGGTTCACTTCTAGACCTGGATGCAGCCTGCTTCTGTTCTGGCCCCATGGCTTGCTGGGAGGGCTCAGCCCCCTTGCTCCTGTCTGGTTGTGCACTGGGAGGAGCGGTGTCCTGGGAGGAGGCAGCTGCAGAGCTTAGGGGAGTCTGAGACCGTGATCGCTCCTGGAGCCGTGCTTTCTTTTCTCTGGGCACCTCAGAACCAGCACCTGTAGCTGTATCACTTAGGGCTCCATCCTGACTGGGCTGCTGAGGACCACTTCCAAAGAACCAGGCCCCAGATTTGGTTAAGATTTCTTGTTGCTTTCGACATAAATTGCATACCCACATAACCTATTTGAAGAAGAGAGAACAATATAAAATTTCTATAACATTTGGAAACAATTTATCTTCATCAAACTAAAATATCTTTTAAGGGGAAAAAAGGTTGTCATCATATTTATCCTTATAAATTTCTTGTGTAAAAGATCCTTGTACAAGTCAAAGTATATAAAATTACAGTGCCTCTGGTTAACCATTTTCTTGCCATTCAAATCCTAAGATTCTGAGTTTCCTTTTACCATGTACCTATCACATTTTATATGACTAACCCTGCAGTTTCGTTTAAAATATATTACTAAAATGTTCTAAAAGAGGAGTTGATTGATTAAAAAAAATACCATAAGGAGCTATAGAATTAATATTTGTGTACGTAAACTTCAGTGTCTCAAAGGGTTTAGAAGGTATCTGGTTTCTCCAAAATCATACATTATTAAAGCCAATATTAAAACATATTCCTGTGGAAAATAAATAATAAAAGGTAGGCACAAAAAAAGGTCAAGCTGTGTATTTTCTCTAGTTTATTAGTAGCAGTCTAGCCTACAGTTTATTTTATGCTATTATGTATAATTTTCCACATACATAGTTACTAAATCAATAAATCTGGGGCTGGGTTTATTCATATGTGACGACTCTGATATAGTTTCCACAAGGAGAGCTATTTTTGGAACAGTCTTTTAGAAACATATCCACTGATAAATTATAAGATGTATGGACACTTAAAATAAATCTATATATCTGCTCCCATCTTAGTGACATTTAAAATTAATGTAATAATGAGGACAATGATGATAATCGAAATAATAAAGAATAACAGTGACACCAGCAGACACAGAGCTGAGATAGGTGCCTGCAGCCCCAAGAGCCTTCTCTTCAAGTATCCTCAGTACCTCTGCTTCTTTGTGGTGAGTTCATCTTGCTGCCTCAGCCAATTTCCTTTGGATGCACTTTCATTCTCATCTGTATTTCAGAAACAATACTCCCCCATGCAAAACCTGATTACCACACTCTAGGCCCTCATTTTCACAAATGTAATTGCAGTCAACAATTACTCAAAAACATCACATGAGGATGAATAAAAAACCCTAGGTACATTACATGAGAAACAATGAGGAGAAGAAGCTTTGTTTATTTGGCAGAAAGAAGAAAATGTACAACTGAAACATTCAGATAGATAGGAGGAAAATTACAACTGCAGCCATACAATTTGACAAAAGCTAAAGTGAAAATAAAAAGAGTGAGAAACGATAATATATATTTTTAATATATAAAATGTTGCAGATAAACTGTTAAAAACTGCTGCTTTTTCTAAATGAGGAAACCCCAATGAATTAATATATCTGGGGAGAACTACAACAGAGATATTTGCAAAAAATGCTTAAAATTGTTAAAGCTTAATTCATTCCTCTACATTCCCTCAGATCATAAAATTAATTAGCTTCACAAAAGTAATTAGGCAGGCATGATCTATAATAAAAGCATAATATGCTAATTAGACAGGACAGCCAAACGACCTTCCAGACATACTTCTGGACGATCTTCCAGATGAAGCAGGGGCTGTGAAGGCCGAGGCAAGCCTCTTGTATGCATTTCGTGCATTGGGCCTCTAATATCTACGTCTTGTCTTATAATTGATACCACAGAATTCCCATTTCTAAGATGTTAAACAAAATGAACAAAGCATTGCATAAGCCTTTACCAAAATAAAGGATTTGTGGAATGTATCTTCAATTTCTTAATAAGTCTATATTATACTCAATGTATCACAATCTCCTTATGTCATAAATAAGGTCCCTCAGAAGTCTTCATGGGTTATACATGGACATATCAAAAAATTACATCTAAGGGCAATGTCCCAGCGCCATGACTTCCATGCACAGTGACTTTTATTTTCTGCTGCCTAGACCCCAGATGGGGACAGGTGCTATGCTTCCTCATTAGTTGCCTCTTCACTGACAAAAAAGTGATGAGCATATATGAAACTATACCATGTACAGTAATTCCTCACTTAATGTCATTGATATGTTCTACAGCTTTAAGTGAAACAACAGAACAACCAAACTTACCATAGGCTAACTGATATAAACAAGATTCCTATGGCATCTCATCAATGTTATAAGGAAACAACACTGAAGAAATAACATTATTGGAGGACCTGCTGTAGTAAAGGAGGTGGTTATGAAACTGACTATATTATACCAATTAAGTAGACAATAAATTTGTATTTATTATACTAATTGTAAGTAAAATATTATCTGTAATCTAAATTAAGCCCTTTTCTATAAAAATATTAAAGCATCCTAAGGGTAAGTCTGTAGATTTACTTTAAAACCACACAGAAAAACAATAAAATTTATAATTAGTATAAAAATTCCAAAGTGGAGTTAAACAAAAAGGGCAGGAAGGAGCATGATGATATTGATTAAAAGAAGAGCAAAGGAGACTGTTCACTTCATTGTACATCTCTATATATTCTAGAAAATTCTTATTTTGATTGCTTCATATTTTAAGCCAGATTTGGGAAAGTTCCAAATTTTGACTATGTGCAGAATTGCTACAGTATCAAGAAAAGCAAACAAAATATAGTTACTAGTAATTACAGTTAAATTTAACTAACTTTTAATTAATATAACTTTAAATTTATTTAAAAGGATATAGTTAGGGGGTAAGTAGAAGCAGTTAGTTTAATATTTTTAAACTATTATTTATTCATTTATGTTTGTAGTGTTTAGTCTAAACTATTATTTATCCATTTATGTTTGTAGTGTTAGGTCTAATTTGTAAAATCCAAATATTTTCCTATATCTTATTTTCTTGTCAACACAACATTTTTAGATTTATATTTCAAAACTGATTGTAAGTGTGGTTAATCTATCCTCTAATTTGAAAGCAAAATTAACTATAAAAAGTCAAATATTTAATTAAAATACCTTGCCCAATCTGTTAATAGTTATATAAATTACTCCTCCCACAAAGTTTACAAAGAAAAAGAAATTGTTTATATGAGTAATAAAGAAAATAGAATATTTTTTCAGACCTTCTAACATATTTTTTATCAAACATTATAGACATGTATAAAAATGAGCCAAATAGTTATTAAGAAGCAATATAGTTATGTATGTTTAAAGATTCTATTTTTGAATATAGTGTTAAGTATTATTTTGCTTGTCTGGAACTATGTAGATAACCCCAAAGTGGGATGGGAAGCCTCTCTCAACTAATTTTCTAAAAAGAGCATAAGATAATTGGTTCTACCAAAAATACTATTTATTTCATACACACACACACACACACACACACACACACACACACACACATACCTACCTCTTAGAGATTGCACTATGATTGAGCATACTGGGATATGTTCCATATTAACCCAAACTAAAGCAGGTCTGTGTAATAACAGCTTAATAATTTACAAATGTTAAACAACCAAATAAATATAAATCAAATAAAAGGTTATTCTGAAGCAACATGGTTTCTGAACGTACATATTGTCAGAAACCAAACATTGTTCTCACTAAATGGATGTAAACAGGAAACCAGAAGGCTGGTCAACCTTAATTGCTCTGAAAGGTCAGAGCTAATTACTCACTGTTTAGTTGAAAACATTGTTAGCTGAAGCAGCCTCTACCTGTTTGTTTCTTGTTAATTTCTGTTTTGTTATTTCCTGCCTACAGGCTAGGGGTGTGTCCCAAAGCCTTAATAAAAGGGAGAAAAAGGCCAGAGCAAGGAGTAGTCCTTGAGAGCAGTGGTTCTCAACCTTTCTAATGTCGCAACCCTTTTACAGTTCCTCATGTTGTGGTGACCCCCAACCATAAAATTATTTTTGTTGCTACTTCATAACTGCAATTTTGCAACTGTTATGAATTGTATCTGTGTTTTCCAATGGTCTTAGGCTACCCCTGTGAAAATGTTGTTCAACCCCCAAAGGGGTCGTGACCCACAGGTTGAGAACCACTGCACTAGAGGAAAGCTCTCGCCTGTCCCCCCAATATCGACAAATTAATGTTTTCTAGTCTCTCTTTTCATTTGCATGCGGCCTCCTTCAGAACCTGAACCCTGAGCCGGGAACCCTGAACCACGCGGGATGTGGAAAGGGGCTCCAACAACATATATATCAGAAATATGAAGAATATTTGAAAATTTTAATTCAGTCCTTTTGATGTAACAGCATTTTAAATTCTATCTTCCCACTTAATGAATCCATAAGAATTACATTCGACCATTTTATAAAACCCACAGAAATATTTTACCCAGAGAAATAAAAATTACAGCATCCCCTAACTGGCCTAACATGTGGAGAGAGAGGAGGAGGAAAAAAGAGGAGAAGAGGAGGAGGAGAGGAGAGGAGAGGAGAGGAGAGGAGAAGAG